>JAJPUD010004095.1:0-18021 GCA_023553655.1 Myrmecobius fasciatus
AACAAAAAAATCCCCAATGTCATTCATAGAAGAGGATCCTGCAATATTAGGTAAACATGAATATTATTCAATATTTCAAAAAGGACAAAAATCTACATCTTCAAGGAGCATACATTATTTTTTATCTACATATCATTTTATACAAAATAATTATAAAGAAATGAATATAGAGATGACCCTCTAACTCCCTCCCTCCACGTGCACTCATGATGGCAGGCGTGGGATTCCTGGAGAGGGTCATACCATGTACTACAACTCGAAACTTTCTAAGGGTTGCAGAAATAATCTTCCTGTAGGGAATATACTCCTTATGTCAGTCCTGAGGGTGTGCAGGAGGATGCTCATTACAAAAAATGCATCATCGTGACACTAATAAGTGTTATAAATAAAATTCTGAGCTCTCAAAAGGATGCAGTTAGCCAAACGAGTGAAGCACTTTAAGATTTTAGTCGGCTCCTGCAGAAAACGGTGTAAAAACTCCATAGGAGCTCACACCCTGATGCAGAAAGGAGAACAAGCTTTTGTACTTTAAGATTAGTCCTACTACTACTCCCTTCAGATTCTGGTTGGCCAGAACCCTTCCGTTTACAGTTTTCCTCATCCACTCCTTACATGTTGCTCTAGGACATAGGAGTCCTCCCTGGTCATACGAGTCCTCCTTGGTCATGTGAGTCCTCCCTGGTCATAGGAGTCCTCCCTGGTCATACATCTCCTGTTCAAAAATGGTGACCATCTCTGCCCTCGGAGTGTGTCAGATAATATGCAACGAGCCTATTAAACAAGTGCAATGAATAAAAGCCTTCTGTTCATTGATCCTGATTTAAGGCACTTTCTAGTCTAGCCCCCTTTATCAGGACTTTGGGATTAGGCTAGTTCCTTCTTCTGAAAGCTGATTGGTCAGTAGTGCTTGTCCTCCTATATTACCTTGAAACTTGCGACATCTTGTGGAAACCTGAGTATTTCTCACAGCTCTTCAGTTTACAAATGTCTAAAACAAGGCAAAAGCAAGGATAATCGGTAACATTTCCTCAGTAGAAGGTAAAAGCGGAATAATCAAAAATCTCACAGTGCATCCATAAACTTGGTAATGTTCTTCCGCCTAAGCGTGAAGTTTCTATGGGGAAAGGGGAGCCCATACTCATAGGAACTCGGCAGGGAGGCACAGGAGTGTGGAAACCCTATGTTTCCTTTTACAAATCTGGACTGCACGCCTTTACGTTCTTGGTCCTTCCGAAAGGACCACTTTTCTCTTTGGAGGGAGCAAATTAGGGTTCAGTGACTTTTCCCTCCCTCCCTCCCTCTCTCTCTCTCTGTCTCTCTCTCTGTCTCTCTCTCTGTCTCTCTGTCTCTGTCTCTCTCTCTCTCTCTCTCTCTCTTTCTCTCTCTCTTTTTCGGAGGCACTTGGGGTTCAGTGACTTTCCCAGGAGCACACAGCTAGGAAGTGTTAAGTGAGGTAAAAAACCTAGCTGTCCATCTCTTAGGCTTTCTCAAGCTGATGACACAGTTATGAGCTCTTTTTAGCTCATAGCTCTAAATCACAGCTCGTCTTCCCGTTCCCCTTCTCCCTCCACTCTCCCTACTTTGGAACCCTATTATTTCTCCCTCTCAAACCAGAAAGGCAATAGAGAAAAACACAAATATCCCTGAGACGTGCCTGTGCCTCAGCTATAGATGGCTCTAGAGAACAGTAAGAGTAGTGCCCCCAGTAGCCGGATTCATCTCTCAGGCAGTGACTTTCCAGAAGTTGGTTTAGTCTTTCTCCAGCCCATCAGCCAAACAACGACTTTTCAATTGAGAGTTCCTAGCAAAACTGCTGTGCAAATAAATAAACACAAGATAATCTGATGGAAGTTTGGGGAAATCAGGGAAGGCTTCACCTAGGAATTAGTGTTTGAGCTGAGCTTTGAAGAAAACTGGTTATTCTAAGAGGCAGAACCGAGAAGGGAGGGTTTTCAGAAGCTCCCTCAAAGCTCCGGGGTAGCCCTATCTAATCTTTATCTGTCACTCCCTCTTCTGAAATTACTTTGTATTTATTTTGTGTTCGCTCATCAGGGTGCCTATTTTATTTTATTTTATTTTATTTTTTGCCCCAGCAGAATATAAGCTCATTAAGGCCGGCAGCTTTTCCCCCTTTGCTTCCACATCCACAATATTCTTTTAGCAACTTCTCTCATGGAGCCCAGGAAATATTATGACATTGCCAAGACTGAAAATCCAAGAGACTGAAAATTTGTCCCCAAAGAACTTTTCAGATAAAAAGCTTTTGTACTTTTCTCCAACACTAAATATTATTCATTTTAAAACCCAATATATCTAAATTAAATAAAATCCAATGTTTTAACCATAATGACAACACTGTGTCTAATAAAAAGAGTCAAATTAATAATGTCATTAATAATTAATGATTTGAAAATAAGTTAATTATTTGATCAATACTGTGATCAAAAGAAGAATTGATTTCCAATAACATATTTATATCATCCTCTGGACATCATTTTTCAGACTAATAGCATTTCTCATGCAATGGTTTCATTAAAATAATAATAGCACAAGAATAATTAGAACCTAACAATAACAAAAATAATATTATGGATTTTCAAACATTATTGCCAGTCAAATAACATCCATTTGAGTTGAATGCATTCACAAATCATCTTTTGTAAAAAATTATTTCATCCATCTATTTGGCATCCTATACTAACTACATTCAAAAATCAGTATAATTTTGAAGCAATTACACTTTTTATCCTTATTTATGCATCTTTTAAACATATTCTCTTAATGCCAGATATCAAATTTATTTTGCATTACAATCTGATTTATCCATAGAAACTTCAGAATCACAATTATCCTAATAGAAGAACACATCTCAGCTTAACACAAGACTACATTTTCATTTTGTTTTAGGACAAACTCAAATGAAGTCTAGATTTGCAATGGTATCACTCAAAATCTCAATTTTCCCAAAGGCTGACACTTGCCAGTCCCCCAAATGACAGAGCTCATTGCTTTAAATGTTAGCTCAGTGTTAAAGATTTGTAGTGGCAGTCTCATATTTTCCTCTCCCTCTTTTGGGACCTGTGAGGCTCTCCTAAAATGTGACTATATTTTCCCCACCTGAAGATTGGAATACACCCTTTTAATGTTAAGAAGCATTTCTCCAGCTGGTGTCCACAAATTTACCTCCCTCCCTCCCTCCCTTCCTTCTTCCCTCCCTCCCTCCCTCCCTCCCTCTCTCTCTCTCTTTTTTCGGAGGCACTTGGGGTTCAGTGACTTTCCCAGGAGCAGAGGCAGAGAAAGTTTTTCATATTCTTCTTAAAATGTTTTTAGTATCTATAAAACCCTTCAAACCACAATTTGGAAACTTACATACAGATATTATATTTTAGTTATAAATTTAACCTCTAATTAGTTTATAATGCCATAGATTTCTTCAAACCAGAAAAAATGTTTCCTTTCTCTATTATCTGTCTTTATCTCTATTTGTAGGTCAGAGAAAAAGTATCTTGTAATTTTCTTCCTATTTATTCTAAATGTTATCTCCCACTGAAAGTCTGATCAAAAGGTCAGTGCAAGTAAGTCTTTGTTTACTGGGAAGGAGACTTTAGTATCAGATTACAAATAGCCAAGAGAGCTATTTTAAGGATGAGACCTTATTAATCATCCCCACCCTTTTAAACTCCCTTTCTACTCTTTCCTACAGTAGCTTTTATAGCTTGCTGGATGTTTCCCTTCAAAATATCCAAGATAAATAGTTATCTCTTTCACATTGCACCTTTTCCCATCATGGTTTCCATACATCCGGGGTTAGCATAAGAAATTAAATGGGAACTTTTTGGGGAGTTTTGTGGAAGCTGCAGATGACACAGAGCCTATGACCAAATACTTAACCCATAGTTTACAATTTTATAATAGGTATTGTAAAGACCCCATAAGGAAAACAGAAAAAGAAAAAAATCAGTCTTCTTCTCTGATATGAAGGGAGAACCAAAAACTTTTAGTTGGATTTTCCCGATCACCAAGGGAGGAGGCACCTACTCCCCATGATGTGGAAGGAATAATTGTATAATTGTGTATGCACAGAATTTTTGAAGTGGAAGTTCCAGTCTTTTTAAACTTATTCCTTGTTTATTTTTAAGCAATCATGGAAGACTCAAGGGGGTAATTGCCAAAAAATACCAGAAAAAAAGGAAAAGAGGAAGAGAGAGAGATAGAGATGGAGAGAGAGAGACAGACACACAGAGACACAGAAATAGATAGACAGACAGAAAGAGATCTGTCAGAAGACTGGCTGAATTTAGCCAACTGCAGTACTGCTCCTAAAGTCTTCAAGTTATTGGTTCAAGAGGACTATTAATTTGCTTATGGGATAGATAAAATAATTCTAATCCCTGTTCTCTGCTGAGTAATTATCCTGATCTAGGCACATAGCCTCCTAGCTTTCTGGACACCTAGAATCCTAGTTCAGGGCCAGGGGCGGGGGTGGGGTGGGGGTGGGAGTGGGTTGACTGTGTTCCTTAGAGTCAGCAGGTTCTCACTATGTCAATTAATCCACATAGATTAGTCCTACCTGCCTCAACCCTGAGATCATGGATCTATGGTCCAGATAAGTCTTTAGGCTTCTTGGATTAACTAGCAGGGTTCCTATTTCTGCCATCAAAGCATCCAAAAAAAGGGGGAAATAACCTATGTGACCAAAAATATTTATAGCAGCTTTTTTTTTGGTGATGTCTAAGAATTGAAAACCAAAGGGATGCCCATCAAGTGGGAAATGGCTAAACAAACTGTATATGATTCTAATGAAATATTATGAGCACCGGCCCTGAAGTCAGGAGGACCTGAGTTCAAATCCCCGAGTTCAAATCCAGTCTTAGAAACTTAAAGCTAAAAAAAAAAAAAAAAAAAAAAGAAAAGAAAAGAAAAAGAAACTTAAAGCTTCCTAGCTGTGTGATCCTAGACAAATAACTTAACCTCAATTGCCTCAGCAAAAAATAAATAAGCAAACAAATAAATAAATCAAAAGTAATGGAATATTATTGTGCTGTAAGAATGTAAGCAGGATGACTTCAGAAAAACTTGACTTACATGAACTGAGGCATAATGAAGTGAGCAGAACCAGGAGAACATTGTACACAGTAACAGCACCATTGCCCAGTGAAGAACTGAATGAATTAGTTATTCTCAACAATTCAATGTTCCAATTGGGATCAATTCATCCCAAAGGACTAATGATGATGCATACTAGTCCACCTCCAGAGAAAGAACTGATTTTGATTGAATACAGACTGAAGCAGGCTATTTTCCACTTTCTTTCTTTCTTTTATTAGTTTTCTTGTACAAAATGAGTAATTGCACATGTATAACATGTATCTATCTATCTATCTATCTATCTGGTAGCTTTTGGTCTAAGAAGGGAGGAGAGGGAAGTATAGAATTTGGAACTCAAGACTTTAAATAAAAATGTTAAAAAAAATTGTTGGTTGAGAACAAACTGAAACCTAAAAAGATGTCCTTAGAAATTTATAAAGACTTTGGCAGGGGGCAGAGTAGAAAACGTCGTTCATTATTTCGAGCTCAAACAAAGCAACAATTGCTGAATGATCAGCACATAGACATTTTCCAAATAAGGATACGCTTTATTGAAAAGAAACAGGCTAGATAAAGGAGTGGAGATGGAGGGACATTTTGTATTCATGCATCCTTCCTGTACTTCTCTGATCCTAAAGAAATGTTTACACTTTGTTGCTCCTTCAGGAGGTGGGAAGAAGTCTCACCATCAATTTCTTTTCTTTTCTTTTCTTTTTCCTCTTTTCTTTCTTTCTTTCTTTCTTTTTTTTTTTTTTTTTTTTTTTCTTTTTTTGCTGAGGCAATTAGGGTTAAGTGACTTGCCCAGGGTCACACAGCTAGGAAGTGTTAAGTGTCTGAGGCCAGATTTGAACTCAGGTCTTCCTGACTTCAGGGCTGGTGCTCTATCCACTGCACCACCTAGCTGTCCCTCACCATCAATTTCTTGATGAATTAACCAATGGTTAGCCATTTTGCTGGGTGAAAGATCAGCCTTTTGAAGGTGTCCTTTGAGAAACAACACACTGTCTAAGAAACCAGTAGAGAGAGTAGTTCTTTTAGTTAAGTTATCCCTGGTAGTTGAAAAGCTATGGAGAAAAGATCCACTTCTTGAGAGGGATTAAATATTCTTTGTCCTTTTCTACGAACCACTTCTAGAGTCCATCTGTGGAGAGAGGTTTCCTTTTTCCTTTACTTTTGCCCCACGGACAATGGAGCCTTGTAATGGGCCAATGTGCCCAGTAGGAGATTTTGTACCCAGGAGGGGAGCACTCCCAGGGAGCCCCCGTTGAGCAATATGTCCAGTGGGAGATTTTGTTCCCAGGAGGGGAGCACTCCCAGGGAGCCCCATTGAGCAATGTGCCCAGTAGCTTTGCTGAGGCCAGTGGGAGGACACCAAGTGAAGATGAAGGGAGCCCTCTAGAGGCAGAGGTGTGAGTTGCTCTGGCCAAGCATCTTTTCTGCATCTACTGACATACTGTTTGTATGTAAAGGTGTTTCCCACTGATGCTGTGGATTTTTGGGGGAGAATGTGTCCCAGGTTTATGGGTATGCACAACCTAGCCCCCTCTGACCTTTCCAGTCTTCTTCTACCTTTCTCCTCCATGTATATTCTTCAGTCTGCTGACTCTGGCCTCCCAGATCATCCATGAATAAGACCCACGCCTTTCAGCTCCAGACATTATTTCTGGCCATCCTCCATATTTGGAATAACCTCTCTCCTCCGCTCTGACTACTGACCTCCCTGACTTCCTTTAAGTCTCAACCAAAACTTCATCTTCTACTAGAAGCCTTCCCCAACACATTTTAATTGCAGTGACTTTGCTCTATTAGCTGTTTCCTATTTCTCCTGTATACAACTTGTTTGTATATATTTGTATGTTGCCTCTCCCATTAGATTAAAATGGGATTAGATTGTAAGCTTCTTGAGGATAGGGTCTATTTTTTGTTTTTTTTTTAAAATCAGAGTTTGGCACAGTGTCTGGACCACAATGGGGATTTCATAAATGTTTGTTGATTGACGGAAGGAGATTTTCTCTGAATGTCAGCTTCCTTGTGTCCTTGGGGAGTTGATTTTTGGAAATGGAGATGATGATGGGGGGATATCCAATATCTCATCACCGAATTAGTCAAGTTCATTGTTACTTTTTGGTGCTCAACTCTTTTTATTTGCTGTTGCTTATTTTAAATTCTTTTCAAGACTTATTTTTTTTAATTTCTTGAGAATTAAAAAAAAATGTATTAACTTCATTTGAACTTAACAGATCTTCCAAAGCAACCCCCATCTCCGAAGTATACCGTGGGAAAACCGGGAATCTGTGATCAGCAGGGCCGGGCCGGCCAGGGCCTTTGTCTTTGGACTGGGAGGGCTAGTCCAGACTTCTGCGGCCCCCACTCCGTCTGTCAGGCAGACGGAAAGCAGCTCCGAGGTTCCAGACACTAGATTTCTCAGATTATTTTATGTCCATTGTTTTGGTCATTGCTCAGTGATGATTAGGCCCTTGTAGTTCGTCTTCATGACTGGTGCCCTGGGATGGGGCAGCCCCTCCCCGAAGCCCCGGCCCCCCATTCCGGAACCTTTTCAAAGGCAGATGGAGGTGGAGCAGAACCCTGGAGAAGGATCGCCTGCAGAGGGCAGCAGAGGCCCGGAGTCCCCCCCCCCCCCTTTCTGTCCTCCCTCCCTCCCTCCCTCCCCCTTCTTTCTCTTCCTCCCTCTTCCCCTCCACCCTTCCCACCTCCGCCCGGGAGTCGCAGAATGCCCACGGCTCAGGATCTTCCCTCTGACACTCAGGGAGCGCCTCAGGCCTCCGTCCTTGTCCAGACCATCCATGCAGGGCGCATGGGGGAAAGTGCACAGGGTTAGGGACAAAGATCTTAGAGGTCTCAGAACCCCAATCAGGGAGAGGGAGTGACTTTCCGTCAGTGACAGAGGCAGGATTTGAACTTGTCTCTCTGTCAGAGATCACTTCAGTATTCTATCTCCCTTCACTGTGCTGCCTCTCGGTTCCGAGGCTGCCACGGGACTCCCCGCACCCCCGTCTCGATTCCGAGGCTTCAATGGGGCTCCCGGCACCTCTCTTTCGGTTCCGAGGCTGCAACGGGGCTCCCGGCACCCCCCTCTCGGTTCCGAGGCTGCCACGGTGCTCCCGGCACCCCCCTCTCGGTTCCGAGGCTGCCACGGGGCTCCCGGCCACCTCACTCCCAGGTCCCTGGCTCTGGTCCTGCTCTGGAGTATCCAAGGCTCTGGAACTAGGGCTTGGTCACAGGGAACCAGTCTTAGCCCTCACTAAATAATAGGTTTTAATAGGATCACATTGGCAAAGCACTTTGGAAACTTTAAAGCGATATAGAAACACCAGCTTTCAGGGCTTGGACACAGAGGGGACGAGAGAAGGCACTGGTAAAAACAATGAGTAGGCGCCTAGTGTGTGCCCGGCATTTTGCTCAGTACTTTACAAACATGATCTCATCAGAGCTTGATGAATATCCAGCGGATCCGCTGGAGAAATTTAGTGCAGGTCGCTTGTTTCAGTTTCTGTCCCAGGTGGCTCTTCGCCACCCCATTTGGGGGTCTCTTGCCCAAGATACTGGAATGGTTTTCTAGTTCCCTTTTTGACAGATGAGGAAACTGAGGGAAAGCCCTTTATTCTGGGTGGAAGGGCTCTTGAAAATGAGGCTTTTTTTTTTTTTTCCCTCCCCTGGGAAGGACCACTATGGGTCAAAGGAAAAAAAAACAACAACAACTGCGTATTAGTTTCCTCTAGCATACGATTACAGATTTAGGACTAAAAGAAAATCTATAGGTTTCAGAGCTCCCACCCCTTCCACATTTTACAGATGAGGAAACTGAGTCCTAGAGAGGGGAATTTGCCCCTAATTTTAGAGACTTTCTTAGCTGGAGTCAGAGCTGGGAAAGATTTAGCTGCTCTGATCAATATAGGGATCCAGGACAATTCCAAAGGATTCAAGAGGAAAAATACTATCCAGCTCCCAGAGAACTGATGATCTCTGAGTGCAGATTGAATCATGTTTTGCCTTTTATTTACTTTCCTTGATTCTTCTCAACTCTCTTTCCCCCAATCTGGCTAATGTAGAAAGATTTTGCATGACTTCAAATATACCAGTTGTATTTCTAGTCCTCTCAATGGATGGAGGAGGGAGTGAAGAGAGAGAGAATTCAACACTGGAAATAAAAATAAACATCTTAAAAGTTAAAAAAAAAAGATTTAAGAGCATTTTCATCGTGAATGATTGATTTGGTGCAAATAAAACTAGTGGAGGAGGCTCAGGTGAATAGGTGCATCCCTTTGCCCCATCCCTGCAACATGATTACCCCTAATGCCTTGCAAGAGTTTGAATTTTAGCCTCATGGCTAACTGGGAGCCCACATCTATTAGTGTGAGGGCCGGTTGGGTGAATGAGCTGGCTCAGAAAGGACCATTCCCTGTATGAAGAGTTGTATTGTGAGGTTCAACTATGGAAAAGCTGTGAAGGTGATTTTAACCAATTTTTTTTTTTGAGGTTGCCTTCATTTTTGCAGTTACCCAGATTTTCACCCTCAGGTTTGTCTTCATACCATCATCAATCCCCTTCATATCATATATCCAATCATGTCACCATATTAATCTCAACTCCATGATACCTCTCGGTTTCTTCCCCTTCCCTCCATTCACTCCATAACCACTTTTTCTGGGACTTTCATAATTTCTTTCTTGGTTGGTTGCTGTCCTTTGTTTTTTTTTTTTTTTTTTTTCCTGAGGCAATTGGTGTTAAGTGACTTGCCCAGGGTCACACAGCCAGGAAGTGGTAAATGTCTGAGGCCAGATTTGAACTCAGATCCTCCTGACTTCAGGGCTGGTGCTCTATCCACTGCGCCACCCAGCTGCCCCTGTCCTTTGTTCTTAAAGAGGACCAAAATGGCATGGCTATGGTGGAGTCGAGGCACAATGTGTCTGCCTGGGGCCAAGCACACAATATGAGCTTGGGCAGCTCTGTCACAGCTTGGGCACAAAGAGTTCACGGGAACCTTTGGAGAGGAAATGCCATTTTGCTTCCCTCACGGAGCACAGTGACTTCTTGGATGGGAGCCTGCCATGTTGGATGGCCCCATGCCAGTGTCTTCCATGACATACAGTTGATTCCAAAGTCCTTCAGAGAGACCTTGAAAGTATCCTTGTGGGGCATGGGTGGCAGTCAATAGAGCACCAACTTTGAAGTCAGGAGGCCCTGAGTTCAAATCTTGTCTCAAGATACTTGCTTTCTGTATGATTCTGGGCAAGTTACTTAACCATATTTGCCTCTTAAAAAAAAAAAAAAAGGAAAGAAAAGAAAAGAGAGTGTCCATGGATCACCTCATCTGACCTTCATGTGGGTACTTAGAGTTCTTTGTCTTTTAGGCAAACATCGTTTTGCCATTCAAACAACACGACCAAATCATCAAACTAGCTCTCTGCGGTAGACTTTGAATGATTGGCAGTTTAGCTCAAGAAACAACATCCTTGAGTGGTATCTTATCTTGCCTGAGGATCTTTATAATCTTCCTAAGATAATTCAAATGGGAGTGATTCAACCTGGCATGGTGCTGGTATATGTTTAAGGTTTCAAAGACATACGGAAGTCAGCACAATGGCTCTGTAGACCTTCAGTCTGGTAGTCAGTCTAATATTTCTTCTCTTCCATATTTTCCTTTGGCGCCTCCCAAACACTGAAGTAGCTCTGGCAATACGTGTATTGACCTCATTATTAATGTGCACATCCCCGGAACGTATCCACGGCATTCGAAACTTCTCCATTGGCTGTAACTGGTGGTTCCACATATGGATGGTTGGTGCTGGCTGATGGAGGACCTGGGTTTTCTTGGTGTTAATAATTAGCACAAGCTGCAGAGGATTGATCCATACTCCGGCATCTCAGTTTCTAAGGCTGCACTGAGTGCACAATTATCTATGAACAAAAAAGTCACGTACCAATTTTCCCTTTACTTTAGTCTTGGCTTGTAGCTTTGTCCAAGTTAAATAACTTACCAGCATTGTGGTAAGTGACCTTGATGCCGGTTTTGTACTGGGTGAAGGTGTATGATGACATTTGTGCATGGAAACAAGCACCCACCCCTGCTTCACTCCACTGGTGACTGGGAAGTGTGAGAGCATTTTCCATTGTCTAGAACCTGAGTAAACGTGCCATCGATAAACTGATGAACTTTTCCATGCACCCAAATTTTGCCATCATTTTCCATAAGACTTCACAACTGAGAATGTCAAAGTCGTAGTCAATTAATCAGATTTCCTACCTTAGTTGCTTCTCTCTAATACATCCTCCATATAGCTATCGAAGTGATATTTTCCAAGCACAGTTTTGATCATGGCACTACTTTGCTCAATAAATTGCAGTGGGTCCCTCTTCTTTGTAGGATCAGCTACAAATTATTCTGTCATTGATAGTCCTTTATAACTTGAATTCAGTTTATATTTCCAAGATTATTTTACATTTCCCTTTCCCATAGTATTTTATCTAGTCCAGTTGTCCTTCTCATTTTTTTTTTTCACGTGATATTCCATCTCTCTTCTCTGTGCTTTTGTCCTCCATGGTAAGAATGGATTATCCCTTCCCTTCTGCCTTTTAGCATTATTTTTGACCTCCAGAATGAGAAGTTCTTAACTGATTTCTCCAGTTTGCTGGTGTCTCCTTAACCTTGTGCTTGTGTGCTTACATGTCCATTCATCCAATGGAATATCATGTCCTTGAGGGCAGCAGTTACTTTGTATATCAATCCATGGCACACAGTGGGTGCTTAATAAATGCTCTTTAATCCTTGGTTGATTTATGACTTTGATTTTCTCTTTAAAGTAACAAAGAATAGCCCTCTACTGGGAGTAGGTCAAGGAGAGAAGAGAAGCTTTTGAAGAGCCATTCTTAGGAGTCAGATAGAATCAGTCAGGGGAGAGAAGAAGGATTCTTGAGGAAGCAGTTAAATGTAGAGCAGACCATTAGGTCTACCTTCCCCATTCAGCAGCATGAGGGTTGAAGCAGAAAAGTGGGTAATAGTTTAATTCATGGTCGGCACTTGTTATGGCACAAATTGAAATAGGACAAGGAAACAAGATATATTCAAGCATTGAAGACAGAATATGATTGAACTAATTAATGAAGTTAAGATCTGGAAATGAGGAAAGTAAATTATATCTTTCATTTCCCCTTCTTGAGTAGAACTTCTTGTATGACGGAAATTTGTCTGGGTTGAGAGATTTCTTCCCGACATGCTCAAGTTAGACTATATTCTGATTTACTTTGCAGGGATTGCTTGCCCAGGTCTATATTTTTCAACATACATTTTAATTGTTTTTTTTTCAGTTTCACTTAATTTCCACTTTCCTGTGTACCCCTTTCCCACCCCTTCTAGAAATCCATTTCTTGAAATAAAGAGGAAGAAAGAAAAAGTTTCACAAAACTAAATAGTGTACCCCCCAAAAGACTAGACTTCCCCCATATTTCCTTCATCTGCAAAGAAATTGGGGCTAATGTCTTGCCCCCTTTGTGACCAAGCTTACCCACTATACTTTTTGCAGCATCCAGTTTTGATTTTTAAAAATGATTGACCATTGTTCTTGGTTCTGCTTTATTCACTTTGCATATATATATTCATAGGACACTATCCCTTTTTCTCTAACTTTGTCACATTTGTTCTTTCTGAAAGCACAATAATAGTATATTCCATTCATGAATGGGTGACAACTTGCTTCTTCTTGTTCAGTCATTTCAGTTGTGTCTGACTCTTCATGACTCTATTTTGGCGTTTCCTTGGCAAGCCACTGGCATTGTTTGCCACTTCCTTCTCCAGCTTGTTTTACAGATGAGGAAGTGAGACAAAGCAGGTTAAATGACTTGCCCAGGATCACACAGCTAGGAAGTGTCTGAAGCTGGATTTGAATGCAGGAACATGCCTTCCTGGTTCGAAGCTGTTCTTCTAACTGCCCCTGACAGTTTGCCTAGCTTTCCCTAGTTGATGGTATCAGTCTGGTTCCAGTTCTTTACTATCTGATGAGCATCATACTTAACTTCCCTCTTGGCCAGGAGGATCTGTTTGTCTTGTATGCTCAGTTGGACATGGTTATGCCTCTTTGTCTTATAGTTTTATTTGGACAAGGCTTGTAAAACTCTGTGGATGGAGTCTTGAAAAACCTTTGGTTTTTTTTTTTTTTTTTAAGTTGTTTTTGGCTTAGACCAAAGGCTTTCTATTCCCCAGCCATGTTTCCACTCCTAGCTGCCAATCTTTCCCACTTTTCCGGGATCCCTTCTATTCTGGACTAAAACCTTCCAGGATCCTGGCTTACTGGTGCTTCCCCATTTGGTACTTAGGAGTAACAGGCCCCATCTCTCCTTGTAAAACATCTGAATTCTCCTGAAATACCATGACCCAGCCTGACTGAGCTGCCCCAAAGTACTGATCTAGGATTTCTATTCCATTTCAAATCCTTCTCGTTGTGGTAGGAAACAACTATATATATATAATGCTCCAAATTAACTGAAGACCTTTAGATCCAAGTGTGCTCAAGTCATTCTTATTGATTAAATACATGTAAACTCACACAATTTCCCTTGGAGGTAAGGGTTCTGATTATAAGCAATTTTCAGTAAATAGAGGAATAAGGGCTGAGGCTGTGGGTCCATTAGTGTAAGGAACTCCCAGATTAGGAAACTTTCTCTACCAATGCAGCTCAGTACTTTCTCTGCTGTTTATAGTTTTAGAGAATTCCCTGAGGGAAGTGAGAGAATTAGAAAAGCAAATAGTTAATTGTGGGATATGAGGGACTCCCTCAGACTTGTGACTTAATCTGTTCACTCTCTCCTTAATGATCTTTTGTGTAAGATAAATTGGAAATGTATTCACCTAAAATGAAATCAATTGACTGGTCATATGTTTTGTTTCATGTTTTAAACAAATTCTCTTATATTGTGAAGTTTGGGAAGAAAAATGACTTTAAAAAACTGGATGCTTTTAGATTAAGACTGGGATAAAATAGATACTGGAAAACTTAAATATCTAATGGCATACATTTGGTTTTAAGATAGATAAAAATGTTTATCCTAATAAAGAATGAGTTTTCATTTGAAAAAAAATTTTTCTTGTATATTTTTATCTTTTAAATGTTTTTTTTCTCCAATGATATGTAGAAACAATTTTACTTTTTTTTTGAGTACCCAATTTTCTCCCTGAAGCAGTGAAAAATTTACATAGCTTATACATGTACAGTTATGAAAATATATTTCCATTTTAGTCACATTGTGAAAGAAAACAGACAAAAAGCCATAAAAAATAAAGTAAAAAATACCATGCTTCTATGTGCATTCAGACTTTTATCAGTTATTTCTCTGGAGGTAGATAGCATTTTTTTTTTTAATGTTCTCTTCCCTATTTTTAAAATTTTAAAATATTTTTTATTAAAGCTTTTTATTTACAAAACATATGCATGGATAAT
Organism: Myrmecobius fasciatus; assembly: GCA_023553655.1. Lineage (NCBI taxonomy): Eukaryota > Metazoa > Chordata > Mammalia > Dasyuromorphia > Myrmecobiidae > Myrmecobius > Myrmecobius fasciatus. The sequence continues at coordinate 14,541 of JAJPUD010004095.1, forward strand.
TTTTCAACATTGATCTTTGTGAAACCTATTGTTCCAAATTTTTCCTTCCTTCCCTCCACCTGCATCGGTTCATATAAGTTTTTCCAGATTTTTCTGCAAGCCTTCCACTCATTATTTTCTGTAGTACAATAATATTCCATCATAATCATATATTACAACTTATTCAACCATTCTCCAGATGGTGGGTATCCCCTCAATGTCCAATTCTTTGCCTCTACAAAAAGAACTGTTATAAATATTTTTGTATATTTGGGTTCTTTTTTTTTTCCTGAGGCAATTGGGGTTAAGTGACTTGCCCAGGATCACACAGCTAGGAAGTGTTAAGTGTCTGAGGTCACATTTGAACTCAGGTCCTCCTGACTTCAGGGCTGGTACTCTGTCTACTGAGCCACCTAATTCCCTGCCCCCTCCCCGGGGTTTTTTTCTTTTTAAAAAAATATCTCTGGGGTTTCGACCTAGCACTAGTATTGCTGTGTCAAAGAGTATGCAAAGTTTTATGGCTTTTTGGGCATAGTTCCAAATTGTTTTTCAGAATGGTTGGATTAGTACACAACTTCACAAATAGTACATTAGTGTCCCAATTTTTCCACATGCCCTCCAAGATTTGTGATCTTCCTTTTCTGTCATATTAGTCAATCTGGGGTGTATGGGATGTTCAGGAGAACTAGTACCCTGGTGTGAAGGTTTGCTGAGCCCTTTAAACCATCTCATAAAACCAGTTTGAGGTAACTGACAGGTGTCAAACTTGTTGAAGAATTAGGGGGATGTAGACCCCAAAAGCGTTCCCTTGTGGAACGCATGGATAAGGATAATTTGTTTCAATGGCCACGAAGTCAGTGGGAGCATATGCTACGGGGCACTTAGAGCTTGGTTAGGCATTGGAGACCCCAAGATCACCCACTGCGTCCTCTTAAATTTTGTCCTGCTGCTGAATTTTGATAGCTCAGGAAGAGAGTGAGACCAATGTCTTTGTGTAACTCTGCCTCACACATCCAATTCACAAGTAAGTCAAGAAGTCACCTGTGATGTCATTGGTCCTCTTCAAAAAAAAAGGTATGTTATATGTGTGAGATTTGTTTTACTTTGTATTGCTCTAATCAACAGTGATTTAGAGCGTTTTTTTTTTCATATGCATCTTCATCTGAAAGCTCCCTGTTCATAGTCTTTGACTATTTGTCAATTGCAGAGTGACTTGTATTCTCATAATTTTGCCTTAGTTCTCTATATATCAGAGAAAAAAGATCTTTATCAGAGACTCAGGTCATAAATTTTTTCCTAGAGTTTTTTGTTTTCCTTCTAATCTTGGCTCCATTGGTTTTGTTTGTACAAAGTTTTTATTTTGATATAATCAAAATTATCCATTTTATATCCCCTAATGCTATCTCATTTGGTCATAAATTCTTCCCTTATCATCAATCTGCCAGGTAAACTATTTTATTGTACCCAGCACAACACAAATAGGCCAGTGGCGGTTGAAAAGGAGATGGGATTGCTGAAAATTCAACAGAGACGTTTATTAAGAGAAATCCTGCTGCTTCTATATCTTAAAACCACACGTTATTATGAAAAGTATTGTTCTGTGACCAACTCTGCTTTCTGTTTTCTATGATCTAACTCTCTGAAGCATGTTGTTGGCTTCTAGGGACGTAATCTTTTGTAAAGTTCACAATACTCCAGTAAATGTGCCAGGACTTTTATGTTTTCTCATGATTTCAAGCTTAAATGCACCTTGATTAATTTCCCTCCTCAAGCATTTTTTTCTTCATTGTGAAGCTTTTTTGAAAGAAGTAGATTTTTTTTTTTTTTTTTTTTTGCTTTTTGCTGAGGCAATTGGGGTTAAGTGACTTGCCCAGGGTCACACAGTTAGGAAGTATTAAGTGTCTGAGACCAGATTTGAACTCAGGTCCTCCTGACTTCAGGGCTGGTGCTCTATCCACTGCACCACCTAGCTGCCCCCAGAAGTAGTCTATTTTCAATGCCTTCACTTCCTCAAACCCAACTTCCTGAAACCCCAATTATTGAGGAATCTTTGATTCTACCTCTCTTTCAGAGGTATCCTGGCATAGGAAAGCGTTCTGGACTTGGGGTCAGACCCAGGAGTGATATCTCACTTCAGATCCTCATTAGCTATACAACTCTGGGTAAAGAAAGCACCCATTCTCTCTGGATCTCATGTTCTTTAAGTTATAATGGAGATAATAATAGCATCTACTCTACAGAATTGCTTTGAGAATAAAAGGAGATAACATGAAAAACAATCAGGCAATAATGGATACTCTTTGCCAACCTTCAAGCACTCTATAAGTGCTAGCTATTTTCATCCTGTTTTAAGTATCAATTATGTGCTTGCCATTGTTGTGGGAATTGTAAGTCTTTGACCTCAAAGAGTTTCCTTTCCATCAGGAAAAAAAATCATATAGATAAATATTAAGATGGATAAGAAAATTAAGTAATTAATAAATGAAGCAATAAAATCAATAAATGGATAATTAAATAATGTTAACATAGATAAAATAAAAGGTACAGAGCACATAAAAAGTAACTTCTAGATGGACCCTAGCAAATGGAGTAATCAAGAGAGTTTTCATGAAGGAGATGGCACCATTAGAAATGAACCTGAAAGGAAGCTCAGCATTCTAAAAAGCAACAAGGAAGAGGATGAGCTTTCCAGGGAAGTAGGACTTCCACTAGAAAGGAGCAGAAGGGTCAAAAGAGCCTGCCAGAAAGAAGAAGAGAGAGACAAGGAAAATTAGCCTTCTGCTCTCCTATCTAAGTGGAATGAAAGAAAGGTCAAGAGACAAGAAGTGTCCTGTATCATTAAGCCTAACCTCCTGGTTCTGAAGGAGTCATTTTGGGAGAGCGGTTCAAGAAGTGAAAAACTCACCAGATATTTATCACAGGACAGAGGATGCCATTTATTGTGTGAAATGGCTCAGTGGGCTTCACCAGCTAAAAAAGTTGGTGGTTTTTAAAGTCAGACAGGGGAAGGGAAGGGAAATAAAGACAGGGTCTAGGGAGTAAGGAGAAGGATTAAGAAGGAACCAAGTACCAGACTAGGTGCACAACGAATTTGGGGGAAGTGGAGTATGCTTTTTTTTTTTTTTTTTTAAGGATATGCAAACAAGATCTTTGCTTAAGACAATGGGAACGGAGTTGGTAGATTAAAAGTTCTGACTATGGAGGTCCTGAATGGACTGATTACCCTACCAATTTAATTCTAGTGCGGTCACATTTCCCAATCAAGAGAATGCTCTCTAGGGCAACTAGATGGTGCAGTGGATAGAGCCCCAGCCCTGAAGTCAGGAGGACCTGAATTCAAATCTAGTCTCAGACACTTAACACATCCTAGCTGTGTGACCCTGGGCAAGTCACTTAACCCCAATTGCCTCAGCAAAAAAAAAGAGAGAGAGAGAGAGAGAGAGAGAGAGAGAGGAAGAGAGAGAGAGAGAGAGAGAGAGAGAGAGAGAGAGAGAGAGAGAGA
>JAJPUD010004095.1:18031-53744 GCA_023553655.1 Myrmecobius fasciatus
AGAGAGAGAGAGAGAGAGAGAGAGAGAGAGAGAGAGAGAGAGAGAGAATGCCCTCTCTTCAATCTAGAAAACATGACTTGGGGGGGGGACCATAATTTTTAAAAAAGTTGTTAAATGGAGTTACTCTGTAGGAGGCTGACTCAGGCTTAAAGACTTTGTTATAATCAGAATTACAGAAATAGCCCTATAGAAAGGTAAGCGGAAAAAAAATCAGGCAATAATGGATATAGTTATTACTTCATTCAATTTCTACAACTCTGTAATGCCGGAAAAACTGAGGCAAGACAGAGATTAGGTTTTTAATATTTTAATAGTGGAAAATTAGGACTAGTGATTAAACAGGACTCATGTCTGATCTCTAGCCTGCTGAATGGGACTCTTGTCTCAAAGCAATTAATTCCAGAGACTTTTATAGGGGTCCAGCTATCAGGGCAACAAAGGCAAGGGGGAGCAGAACACTGGGTAAGTCATAATTTCAGGAAGGACCATAACTTTCTAGTTCTGACAGGTTGGGGGTCAAGATGGTCCAGAGCAGGAGACAGGAGTCTGAGAAAGGAGATACCCAAAGGTGTTTGAGATAAGCCATCTGGAGTCTTATGACTCACTGAATCTAAGAGTGATCAGAGCTTAATGGGGTAAGGAAAGGGGTGTGTGTGGCCATAATATTTTATTCAGGGTATAGCATAATAATTCAGGGAAACTGAGGCAGGGAAGCTGAGGTATTACAATTCAGGGAAACTGAAATATTACAACTATCCTATGTGTTGGGCACTATAATCTACAAGTGAGGAACTGAGAAGACATAGGGATCCGCCTAAAATAATTCAGCTAACTATCTAATTGATAGTTCTACCTATGAGGTAGATATTATAAATTACAGGTGAGGAAGCTGAGGTCAAAGGAGCCAGTCACCAAGCATCACAGGCAGGACCTGTGCCTTTTACCTCTTTATTAACAGTCTTGTTGAGGGAGGAGACACCCTAACAGTGTTTGGGGGTCCCCAGGTCAGTGTCGCAGGTTTTGTGCAGTTCCAGTCTCCAAGTTAAGGTTGGCAAAAAAAGGGGTTTATTGTGACACTGAGCGTTCTCAGAGGGCTAGATTCCTGATTGGAATAATAGCAGTTTTGAGTTACGGAGTTCAGTTTTATTTAGTCTTCTGTAGCTCTGGACTAGGGAGCAATCTCTGGATGAATTAAGGGTGGAGGGTGGTGATGGAAAAGAGTATTCTCCAGGGGAATTAAGGGTGGTGATTATTTTAGGAGTTTCCCCGAGGCTAGAAGCTAAGGAGTGATCCTCCAGGTGAATTAAGGGGGGGGGGGTGATGATTGTGGTGATCCAAAGCCAGAAGATTCAGGGTTTTCTGACCAGCCCCCCCCAAAAAAAAACAAAGAGTCCCATTACATTAGTCTGATTCCCCACCTTTCTTTTTACTATATTCACTCATTAGATTTCCCCTCAACTCCTCCCTGATATCTTATTTCCTCACCGAATATCAAGATACGGAAGAATCAAAGGCCATTTTGTTGGAAAACTGGGAAAGGCCAAAACCTCTTACTGAGATTCCTGTAAATTTCCATGGTTTCTTCCATATATATGTATGTATGTATGTATGTATATATATATATATATATATACATATATATATTGAGTTTCTATAAAAAATTATATATATATATATGTACATATATATATATATATATATAATTTTTTTTTTTTTAGAAACTCAATTTTAAAAAGGTGGGGTTTTCTCATGTAGCCAAGTTTTATTATCTGCAAATTTCAGGATGTCTTCAATTTTGATGTCAAAGTTCTCACTTAAACTTTCCATGTTGGTGTGTACTGAGATGGGACAGAGCAGTAAATCAGGACAGCTCCAGTGAAGGAAAAAGAGGAAGTGTTCTGAGGGTATTTTACTGATTTAGAATCTCCATCCCATGTTGGCAATCTGTGGTGGGGGCATCCAATCCCCAAACCAAAAATAATAATAATAATAAAAAACAGCAACCAAAGAGAAAATCATGATCAAAGCTCAATTTTCTCCTATTAAAAATTTCCCCAACCTAATAAATTCATAATTAAAGGTGCCATATGTTCTTAATTCCTTGTGTATAGTCTGGCTTATAAATTTAAACTGTCTTTCAAAGCTGCACATTTTGAACCAAGAAATCACATCTTTCCTCCCTTCCCCCTCTACCTTTGACCCTCCCTTGCTCCTTTTTTTCTTCCTTGACCAGCCAGGCTCTTTGAAAAATAATGACTTGGTCCATCCAACTTCAAGGCCCATCAGACTCTTTTGCTAAGTTTCTCATTGAAACTTTTCCTTCTCTTTTTCCCTTCTGACTCCAGCCATAATAAGGGTCTAAATGACATACAAGCAGATACCCCAAACAAGCCAACAAAAATACATACACCATGTCTCTCAGTCATACATTGGACCACAATGTCCTTGCTCTTGCCAGGGGCTTTAGCTTTTTGTTCTTTCCCCCATTTTCCGGAGAGACGAGGCATGAAAAGAATTGTGATCCAAAGTGGCCCCTTCCCAGAATGCCTCTTTCCCATTCCCTCTTCTAAGCTTTAGGTTAAAGTTCTTTTGCCTCAGTCTATCACTGGGGTGATTATTCCCCTACCCCTCCTTTCCCATTTCCCCCTCAATCTCAAAGTAGAAGTCTGATTGCTGCCTCAAGTATCCATGTGTTTTCCTGTTGGACAAGCCTTTGCTTCCAACTTTTCAGTGGAATAGGAGGTGGTGATGTGATCTACGATGTGGAGTTTGGCACTAAAAGTTGGGGTTCGATCATGCGAAGAATTCCCAATGGCCATTTTCTTTGGCAAAAGGTGGATTTATTTAGGAAAGAAATTATAGACAAAACAAAGGGATACAATAGACACTGGGAAGGGTGAATGTGAAATAAAGTGGGAGAGCAGATGAAAGACAAGTTCCTCAGTGGAACTCCCAATTACCCTGGAGAAAGGGAGCACCCCAAGAGGTTGGGGCATGCCCTTAGCTGGCAGGCTAAATCCTGAAAGGGACTGAGCCCCCTAAAAGAGTTAGTTGTAAGGAGGAGAAGTGGGATGGGGAAGCACAGTGGAGTTAGGGGAGATACCACACGGCATGGGGCAAGGGAAAGGGGAAAGACCCCCAAGGTACAATGCTGTGGCGGCTGACCCAAAGGAGGGCAGCAGCTATGGGATAGCCCACATTTTATTGGGAAAATTTAACCTGAGGCACATGACTGGGATTTCCACAGATTGGACCCCAAATCATGGAACCATGAAGCTCAACTGATCTCTCTCAGAGCCTTCTGCCTGCTTGCCTCAGGGATCAATTCCTTTACTAACTACACCTAATATTGGAGACTTCATCATTGGGTTATTCTTTGAAGGCCAGAGTACAAGGACAATTTGAACAAAATGATAGGGCTTGGTGGCTTCCTGCCAGGGCACTGTCCTGATCTTCTTTTATTGGTTTCCTTTTTTAACTACGGAGAGTTCACCTCATTTCCCCTTCATTAAGTGCCCCACAACACCCCATATTCCAAGGAATCAGGACAAGAGGGCATTCATTGCTGTAACTTATTCCTTCTTTATTACTTGCCAAGCCCTTTAATAAGCATGAAGTAGACAAATGGAAAATCCCACTTTTGTTAACAATTGTCTTGGGGATTAGGTCTTCAATGTTAGGTGTGGTTAGCAGAGGAATTGATCTCTGGCCCAAGCTGGCAGAAGGCTTGGAGAGAGATCAGTTGGGCTCCAAGGTCCCACCCTTTGGGGAGGTGGTCCAGTCTGAAATCCAAGTCCTGAGACCCACCCTCTGTAGAGGTCTGGAGCAGTCACAACTTGCCATACTCTGTCAGGAATCCCAGTCATGGCCCTGAGGTTAAATTTTCCCTCTAAAATCTACTTATGGGCTATTCTATGGCTGCTGCCTTCCTTTGGGTCAGCCCACCATGGCACTCTGCCTCCTGCTGTCTTTCCCTTTCCCTTTCCCCATGCCATGTGGTATTGTTGAGGGGTGTGATACCCTGACAGTGATGGGGGTCCCCAGGCCGGTGTCGCAGGTTTTGTGAAAGAATCCGCAGTCTCAGTGTGCAAGCAAAAAAAGGGTTTGTTTTCACTGAGAAGCTCTCTCAGTGGGCTAGTTCCTGATTAGGAAGTTAGCAAAGATTGGGATACAGAGTCTGAATTTTATTTAGTTTTCTATGGTTTGGGGCTAGGGCGAGATCTCCAGATGAATTGAGGGACTAATTTCCAGGTCAATAATGGGTGGTGATTATGCCCCAGGCCAAGATCTCCAAATGAATTGAAAGTGAGGATTCTTGTGGGAGTTTCCTGTGGGAACCAGGTAGGAGGGTGGGAAGGGGCATTCAGGTGGGGATCATTTTTAAGAATTTCCCCAGGCCAAGTGGCCCACTGTGCACAAAGATCAGAGTCCTATTACAGCAGTATCTCCCCTAACTCCACTCTGCTTCCCAACCCCACTTCTCCTTAGAGCTAACTAACTCTTTTAGGGTTTAGCTTGCCAGCTAAGGGCATGCCCCAGTCTCAGGGGGAAACAAAGGGATCCCTTTCTACTGGGTAATTATGAGTTCCACCAAAGAACTTGTCTTTTATATGCTCTCCCATTCTATTTATTATTTACCATTCCCTGTGTCTATTGTATGCTTTTGTTTTGTCTGTAACCCATGTCCCTAAATAAATCTACTTTTGCCAAAGGGAATGGCCATTGTGAATGCTCTACTTGACTGAAACCCAACTTTTAGTGCCTGCCATTGCTTGGTGACAAACCCCATATCATAGATCATCACTGTTTCTGGATTTATAGAGTGTTTCCACTCATCATCGCTGTTAGGGTATGACACCCTTCAAATCCTGATTATATGGTTTAGATGGGGCCCAAGGAAGTTATAAATACTCCTCTCCTGTATTTAATGCATGATAGATGGGAAACTCTCAAAATGAAACTCTGAAGATCCAGACCATTCCAATGAGGAGAGAAAAGGGAAGTTGACTACAGAGAGCAATGGGGATGCACAGGGAACCCTTGAGCCAACTTAGACTTTGAAAAGCTGTATCCAGATGATTGGAGTTGACAAAGAGAGATAATGGAGGGTGAGGGTGAAAGTATGGAATGAATTGTAAGAAGTGTATGAGGTGTGTTGAAGCCAGTCAGAAGCTGAGGATGTCTTCTGATGGCTTAAGGACATTAAGAAGGGCTTTTTTTTTTTTTTAAAAGGATACCTTACGGAATTCAAACCACTCTCCAATTGATAAATGGTTAAAGGATATGACAATTTTCAGATGAAGAAATTAAAACCATTTCTTGTCATATGAAAAGATGCTCCAAATAACTATTGTTCAGAGAAATGCAAATTAAGACAACTCTGAGGTACCACTACATACTTATCAGACTGGCTAAAATGACAGGAAAAGATAATGACAAATTTTGGAGGGGATATGGGAAAGCTGGGACACTAATACATTGTTGGTGGAACTGTGAATGGATACAACCATTCTGGAGAGCAATTTGGAGCTATGCTCAAAAAGTTATCAAACTGCGCATACCATTTGACCCAGCAGTGTTTCTATTGGGCCTATATCCTGAAGAGATTTTAAAGGAGGGAAAAGGACACACATGTGCAAAAATGTTTGTGGTAGTCCTTTTTGTAGTGGCAAAAACTGGAAATTGAAAAGATGCCCATCAATTGGAGAATGGCTGAATAAATTATGGTATATGAATGTTATGGAATATTATTGTTCTGTAAGAAACGACCAGCAGGAGGATTTCTGAGAGGCCTGGAGAGACTTGCATGAACTGATGCTGAGTGAAATCAGCAGAACTAGGAGAACATTATACACAGCAACAAGACTATATGATGATCAATTCTGATGGACATGGCTCTCTACAACAATGAGATGTTTCAAACCAGTTCCATTTGTTCAGTGATGAGGAAAACCATGTGCACTCAAGGAGAGGCCTGTGGGATCTGAGTGTGGACGACAACATAGCATTTTCACACTCTCTATTGATGTTTGCTTGCATTATGTTTCCCTTCTCAGATTTTTTTTCTTGTAGATCTGATTTTTCTTGTACAGCAAGATAACTGTATAAATATGTATACAAATATTTGATTTGTCAAGTATTTTTAACATAATTAACAGGTAGTAGACTTCCTGCCATCTAGGGGAGGAGGTGGAGGGTAGGAGGGAAAAATTTGTAAGAGAAAGCTTTGCAAGAGTCAATATTGAAAAATTACCCATGCATGTTTTGCAAATAAAAAGCTTTAATTAAAAAAAATAAATTAAATTGGAAAAAAATAAAAGGCTACCTTATGGAAAAGAGGGAAATCAAAGAGGGAATTAGACCAGAGTTTGGGATTGATAGAATGATAATGGACAATAGGAAGAAAGCAGAAATAAACTCAGAAAGAAAGCAGAGTTAGAAATGGTGTCTGGAAGATGGGAAGAGCTCAATTCAGGTTTGAGATAAGGAAAAACCTCCTAACAGAGCTAACCCAAAGTGGATCCCATTTTCTCAGAAAATAATGTGTGCCAGCTCACTTGAGGACTTTATTAAAAGACCTGATGACATTTATTTAGCCATCTAATGTGTACTAGACAATGTGATAAATGCTAATAAAAAATACAGCACTGCCTTATAGAAGCTCCCATGTATAATGGGGGAGAAAACAAGTCAATGACTATACAAATAAGTGGATAAGTAGAAATTAATTAACAGGAAAGGCATTAATATTAAGAAGGCTGTGTGTATAAAAAGCTCCCTATAGAAGATGGGATTTTTTTTCTGGGGGGGGACTTGCAGCCAAGATGCAGAGATGATGAGGGGAAGTATTCCAGGAATAGGGGTACAGCCCCCCAAAATGCCCAGAGCCAAGAAATGGAATGTCTTGTTTTTGGAATAGCCAGGACATCACCATCATTGGATCAAAGGGTATAGGGGAAGGTGTAAGGTATAGGAAGACTAGAAAAGTAGAAGCATTTGAATATGAAAGGATATTATATTTAATCCTGGAGGCAATAAGGAGCCAGAGGAGTTTATTGAGTATGGGGGTAATGTAATTAAATCTGTGTATTAGGAAAATCACATTAGTGCCTGAATGTCAGATAGTTTGGAACGGTGGAGTCTGGAAGCAGGTTATTGCAGTAGCCCAAGTGTGAGGTGTTGAAGGCCTACACCAGAGTGGTAGCAGTGTCAGAGGAGACAAGGGAGGTATATTTGAGAGATGTCACAAAGGTGAAAATGATGGTCTTGGCTGCAGATTGGATATGGAAGGTGAGAGACAGTGAGAACTTGAGGACGACGGTTGCAAGTCTAGGGACTGGAATCATGGTGTTGCCCTTGACAGAACTAAAGAAGGCAGGAGGGTGTAGAGTTTAGAGGAGAAGACAATGAGGTCCACTTTGGAGTTTGACACCTACTCAGTTTAAGATGTCTTAAAAGTAGGTGATGGGAGATTGGGAGTCAGCAGAGAGACTGGGGCAGAAAAGGTAGATTTGGGAATATCTGCTATGGTAATGAAATCCACTAGAGTTGATGAGATCACCAGAGGTAAAGGAGGAGAAGAGAAGAGGGTCCAGGATAGAACCCTGAGGGCCACTTATAGTTAAAGTTCATGGTCTGGAAGAGACTAAGAAAGAACAACCTGACAGAAGGAGAAACCAAGAGAGAGTGGTGTCCCCAAACCCAGAGTAAAGAGAATAACAAAGAGGAAAGGGCAATCAACAGTGTCAGAGACTAAGCTAAGGTGAGAAAATGTTGAGAAGGAGCATGTGTTCTGTGTGTTGTAATTGGGATTCTTGTTCAGTTATGGGTTATAGCCAGGTGGTTGCTGAGGTCTTTGCTGACTCTGAAATTCTAGGATTTGCCTGCAGCATTTTTCATCAGCCTTCCTTTTAAAAAAATTTTGTTCTTTTACATCCTTGTTATTGTTAGAAATGTTCCACTTTTTCACTTCCCATAAATGAACCCTCTCTTGTAACAAAAAAAATGTCTTAAGCAAAATTAGTCATGCAGGAACTAGAAGTGACAATGCATGTCTCTCACTTCCCAAATGAAAGGTGAAAATTTTTTCAGTTTCTTTCCAGGGTCAAGGGCAATCATTATGACTATGGAGTTTGGCAATTAATTTAGCATTCTTTTCTTTCACATTTTGGTAATAGTATTAGTTTGGTTCTACTTCACTCTGGATTAGTTCATAAAAGTCTTCCCATGTTTTTCTGAATTTTTCTTTTTGTCTTTTTTATGATAAAATCTTACTCTATTTCATTGTGGCATATACCACAATTTGAATATCAATCTCTAATTCTGTCTACTTTCTAACTTTTATTTACCCCACTCTATCTTTATATCAGCTTCATTTCCAAATATATCTTATCCTGTCTCTTCTCATGAAACTATCTTTTGTAACAATATTTTTTAAAAGAGAAAAAAAGGAAGTTTGATAAAACTAACTGATACATCAACTGAGTTTAATAGCATATGCAATGTTCCACACTCAGAGCTCCTCACCTTTCCAGTTAATGAGGGAGGAGCATTTTCTCATCTCTTCTTTGGGAATAAGCTTGGTCATTATAATTATATAAAATTCAAAGGCTTTTTTTTGGAGGGGGGTGGGATGAGGATATCATTCCTTCCATTTACATTGTATATTACTTTCTGTATTCTAAGTCCTCTGCTTTGCAGCAATTTAAAATGTTTCTCTGAATTCTTACTATGTATGGCTTGTTTAGCAGAAATATTCCCTATATTCATGTACTGCAACTTATCTATCTGCTCTCCAATCAATGGACATCGACTTTGTTTCCTATTCTTTGCTAACAAATAAAGGATTATGAATATTTTGGAATATATGAGATTAGTCCAACCTGCATGAGGTGTATTCCTAACAGTGGGCAAGCTCTGGATCAGAAGCATATTTTAGTGACTTTTTCTATTATCTAAATTGTTTTCTAGAAGTTTTGGACTGCCCACTCTTTAATTTTAATTTTATTTAGAGCTTTCTGAGTTAAATGTGTTTCCATTATTTAAATTTATCTTAGATTCTGTTTTCAAATCTATTTATCATTTTCATCTGCTTTATTAGGGGAATTTAGCCCATTTACATTTAGTGACATTATTGTTAGGATTGTGGTGGTGGTGTTTTGTTTTGCTTTTTTTTTCTCCTTTGGTCATTTTCTTAGAAGAAAGTATGTACTTTCTTATTATTTTTTAAATCATTTCTGTCAATTCGAATGTGACATAACCATTCTGATTGAAGTTTCTCCACCTAATATTAGTACCTTTGTTGCTTATGGTACATTGAAGTTCCCTTTTATCAAAGATAAAAACTTTCTTTTGGTACTGCCTTTTCCCTCTTTCTTCCTTGGATTTTCTCTATTTCTCTAAAAGATATTCCTGAAACTTTGAGTGATTTAGTATGTACTAGGTTTTGAGAATTCTCCTAGGCTAGTAAAAAAAAGTAGGGAAGGAGTTAATCAGGAATTTCATAGCCATTTGTTTCTTCTTAGCTCAATGAATGAAATTACAAAAGAAGCTAGAGAGCAAACATGGTGTTATGATCTTAAAATAAAGTGCAAAGAAGCATGTCTAATTTCTCACCCTCTTATAAGATATGACTAATTTCTCCAATCTAGCTTAATACAATTAAAGGGCAGTGATCCAGTAGGTGACAAAAGAATTTGCCAAACCTAATGAGGTCTTTAAAAAAAAAGCAAGACTTGGGGCATTTAGGTAGTGCAGTGGATAGAGCACCAGCCCTGAAGTCAGGAAGACCTGAGTTCAAATCTGGCCTCAGACACTTAACACTTCCTAGCTGTGTGACCCTGGGCAAGTCACTTAATCCCAACTGCCTCAGCAAAAAACCAAATCTCATTGTTTAGGGAGTCAGTTGAGATAGGAGATATTTCCTAGGAGCAGTCCTTGAGAAGGAATTGTTCTTCATCCCTTCAGAGGATGAAGCATTATAGAATACATACATTATCAGGGGATGCGAGAGCTATTTCTTTCTCATCCTCCCACAATTGGCTATTGTATATTTCAGTGAAGCAAGTCTTCCAGCAAGAGACACTGCATCCAATAGAGATCAAGCCAAGATATTTAAGATATGAGAAGAGGCATGATAGCTAGCTCTGTTAGGAGACATACCACATCCAGTGTGGAAATAGTATGATGGCACCACAAGAAAAAAAATAAGGATATCAGGGATCTATAATGCTGGGGGTACTAGTTACTTTACTCATGTATGCTAACTACCTATACTGTTCTCCACTAGTATACTTTATGTATGAGTCCACTCTTCTCATTGATTTTGTATTCTTTTTTGGGAGAGTATGCTACCAGTTTATAAGGGAATCTGATGTTGATCCTTTTTCTATAATGTCTCAGCAAGTATCTTTACTGTGAGCTAATTTTGTCTATAGGCTAACCACTTGTCTCTCCAATGGTATATTCAGCTTTTCTTTTTAGGCTATGTTATTTTTGTTTTGAAGTATTTTGTTTTTGCCTTTTAGAATGTTGTATTCCAGTACTTTCCCTCTTTTTAGTAGTTGTAGTTGAGTCTTGTATGAATCTGAATATAGTTCCTTTGTACTTGAACTCTTTCTTGTTGCTAACAGTATTTTTTTTCCCCTTGGATTTGGAAGCCTTAGATTTTGACTATGAAAATCTTGAGTGTTTTCAATTTGGTAATTCCAGAGATGACTGGTGAGTTTGTCCATTTTCACGTTGTCTTTTGGTTCTTATAGATCTGAAAAATTTTCCTTTCTGATTTCTTAGAATACGGGAGCCAGGTTTTTTTTGGCTATAATTTTTGGATAGATGATGATTATTAAATTATCTCTAGATTTGCTTTCCAATTTTTTTTTTTTTTTTTGCTGAGGCAATTGGGGTTAAGTGACTTGTGCAGGGTCACACAGCTAGGGAATGTTAAGTGTCTGAGACCAGATTTGAACTCAGGTCCTCCTGACTTCAGGGCTGGTGCTCTATCCACTGCGCCACCTAGCTGTCCAGAATCATTTGTTTTTTTATAGTATTTAATCCATATGGTCTTCTCATTTTTCAGTCTATTGACTTTGTTCTATTTCTTGTCTTGCTGAGTTTTGTTTTTTCCATTCCATTTTTCAAGGAATATACTATTTGCATAATGTTTCCATTTTTTCCTAAGCTACTTACTCTCCTACATTTTTTCCCCAGGAGCTTTAATAATTCCATTACAAATTTCTTAATTTATTTCTTCTATTCACTTTGAAGTCCTTATTGTCAAGCAATTCCTTTTCCTGAAATTCTATTTTTTTTTTACTTAATTGTTCTCCTGGTATCTTTTTAACCCACAGTATTTTTTCCCATTGTATTCAGCTTTTTTCCCCCTTTCTGTTTAATCACCTCTCCAATCTCAGTTTCTAGTTTGGGACTTTGAGACATTTCCACACCCTCCCACTTTCTTCATAGGAATGAGTAGTTCTTGTTTCAATCTGCCATCTCTTCAGTCTGCATGCTGCTACCCCTATTCTGCCAGAGATAGGCTAGATGGGGTCACTGTGACCAGGTCCTGGCCTTTGCCAGCCTCAGACTCCTGGTTTCAGCCGTGAATCTGCCTCATTCTGATTGCACAATCCCCAACCAGGAATGGCACTGTCCCAGGATGTGTCCCTGACAGGTCTTAACTGGAAATCAGAGACTGCTGTGATTTCATGACTTTTGGAGGGCCCCTAACACAATAGAAGGATTGCATTGCCTTCCTCTGTGGTTAATACCTTGTGGGAGCTGGCCCTTTTTTCCTGCCTTTGGCATCCTGGCTTCAGGACTCGGAGAACACTGAGCCTTACATGTTCTGCCTGGCCTTAGTCTAGAGAGGCAGTAAATAGGAAGTGACACTCTGAAGGAGTTTAGGTTCCTATGCAGCAAAGGTAAGAGGAAATGTATTTTTTTATGCAGAGGACACTTGTTCAAAGGTATGAAGGGAGGATATGAGATGTTGTTTATGAGCAACAGTTTAGTTTTTTGCCAAGGACAGAGAGTAAATAAAAGGAGTATTATGAAATGCCCTTAGAATGGTGCCAGATCATGGACATTTTAAATGCCAGATTAAATGGGTTGTATTCCATGGGGAATCATTGGAAATTTTTGATTGGGGACAGGAGAGATAGGGTGTATATTTTTGTAAACTTTCCACAGTCTGTTTGCTTCTCCAAATTCATCTTCTGGTTTCATAAAGCATCCTGAATTTGTATGAATAGATTCTTCTGGACTAATGACCAAGGTTGCTTTTTTCCATAAATATTATATTTCCATTTTTTGTGATCCTTTCTTGTATATTCTTTAAATATCATCTTCAATCCTCATTGTGCTTCTTTCTTTTTTCTTTTTTTCTTTTTTGCTGAGGCAATTGGGGTTAAGTGACTTGCCCAGGGTCACACAGCTAGGAAATATTAAGTGTCTGAGGTCAGATTTGAACTCAGGTCTTCCTGACTTAAGGGCTGGTGCTCTATCCACTGCGCCACCTAGTTGCCCCCATTGTGTTTCTTTGTAAATAGTTTCATCACTTATTCAGGCAGTTTGTGATACTTTCCCTTCATTTTAGCATCTTCAATTCTGGCTCTGTGGGAATTCTGTGAATTGTTTCTTTTTATATTTTACACATTTTGGGGGCCAACACTAGCAAATTTTCTGGGACTGTTTCTTTGTATTTCTTTTCTTTTTTTATCATAATAAGTTTATTTATTTTTAATATACATTGCTTTATGAATGATGTTGGGAGAGAAAAATCAGAGCAAAAGGGAAAAACTGTGAGAGAGAGGAAAAAAAACAGAAAAAAGAAGTGAACATAGCATCTGTTGATTTATATTCAGTCTCTTTAGATCTTTTTCTGATGTAGATGTAGATGACATTTTTGGTCCAAAGTCTGTTGGGATTGCTTTGGATCACTGAACCGCTGAGAACAACCAAGCCTTTCCTAGTTGATCATCACACATTCTTGCTGTTATTGTATACAATGTATTCTTGGTTCTGCTTGTTTCCCTCAGCATCAGTTCATGTAAATCTTTCCAAGCCTTTCTCTAATCAGCTTGTTCATCATTTTTTATAGAACAATAATGTTCCATTACTTTCATATACCATAACTTTTTTAGCCATTCCCCAATTGATGGACATCCATTCATTTTCCAATTCTTTGCTACCACAAAAAGAGCTGCTACAAACATTTTTGCACACATGGGTCCTTTTTCCTCCTTTATGATTTCCTTGGGATACAGACCCAGTAATGACACTGCTGGGTCAAAGGGTATGCTCTGTGACTGTTTCTCAGTATATAATGGTGAATAAGGGAATAAAGCATTTATTAAATGCCTACGATTACTCTGATTATTATCTCATGTGATCTATTTAACAACTCTGGAACGTAGGTACTATAATTATCCTCATTTTATATTGAAAAAGCTAAGGCAGACAGAGACTCAGTGATTTGACCAGGGCCATAGTTAATAAATGTCTGAGGGTGAATTTGAACTCAGATCTACCTGACTTTAGACCCAGTGTTCTAGCCATTGGATCACCAGCTGTCTCTAAATTTCCTGGGATGTTAGTAATTCTGAGTCTGCTGTAGCACAATTCATCCTCCAGATCTGGCACAAGAGTCTATGGGTTTTTATAATTTAGTGGTTCATTTTTTGAGCCTGCATTTCCAGCTGCTTTGCATTGTGGATGATTCCCCTCTCTCCCTCCTTTTTTATTTTTATTTTTTACTATTAGTCACATCAAGCAATCTGTAGTGTATTCTCTAGGGCATTTCCCCCTCAATTCCTATTGGAATTAACAAGATGGGTCCCCAGGGCACAACTACTACTTCTACCCTCAAGACTCTTGGAGTTGTCCAGAGAGGTGTCTTTTCTAATACTGTTGATGGGGTCCCATGCATCCCATCGATGATCAGTGAAAAATCAAGTAGTCAAATCTAATTATCTTTTAGAAAGGGTTATTAACTAAGATGGTTTAATAAAAAATTGGTAAAAAATAATCTTCCAGGAGTCTCTGACACAGTTTTCCACCAATACCTACAGAGGTCAGTAAGGAAGTGGGCTCAAGCTTGGGGAGTGACAGTAGCAAGTGGGCAAATTCACAACTCCTGATCTAGGAAGTTCAATTATTGGAATTTTCAAGCTTTTTCCTTTAGTTCTAATGCAGCTTTTCTGCTGGACTCCTTGAACTAATTCACTATGTCTGGTCTGTCTCCACTATCCATTCTGTTACAACCAGCTGCCACTGTTCTGGAGACACTGGTAGGATATGAATGAATGAAAAAGCTCAACTTTGTCCCCTCTGAAGGGTCTATTCTGGTCAAGGGCAGGGGGAGAAGTGGGGAGAAAACTAAGGTATTTTCCTGTTCCCTTCTTCCCAGTTATTTCTTCTCAGAAGCCTAGGGAAGGAAAGAGAATAAGCATTTATTAAGCACCTACTTTGTGCCAGACACTGTGTTAATACTTTACAAATATTATCTCATTTGAGCTTGAGCTGGAAAGCTTTTACCTTTAACTCTCCAAGACTGGCTAATTAAGTATAGATTACCCACAGGATGTGATCAAGGAGTTTACTGGATTGTAATATGCTTATTGAGTTTTCTTTTTCTTTTCTTTCTTTCTTTTTTTTTTTTTTTTTTGCTGAGGCAATTGGGGTTAAGTGACTTGCCCAGGGTCACACAGTTAGGAAGTATTAAGTGTCTGAGACCAGATTTGAACTCAGGTCCTCCTGACTTCAGGGCTGGTGCTCTATCCACTGCGCCATCTAGATACCCCTGAGTTTTCTCAATAATCTGAAAACACTTCCTAAACAAATACATATCAGTTTATTCAGTGGTTTAAACAGTTAATTTAGGACTTATCATTGATTGGATTCAATGGAGATATGGTCTCACCTAATTAATAGGATAATATCATTTTAAGTGTATATGTGCTGTGATTTGATTGATTTACTCACTTGAGCCAGGCCCCACCTGCACCCAACTTTTCTAATCAATTAAAAAACATTTACCAAATTTTTACTATATGTTAGGCCTGTGCTAAGTGGAGATACAAAGAAAAAGTAAATCTTTTATTTCTTTTTTTCAGGTTTTCAATAGTTTAGATTCTTCATACTACTTATTTTAATTAATTCCTTTCATCTTTTAAAAAAAAATCTAAGAACTGCCAAATCTGAGATCTATGTTGGGTTGAGGGGCTTCAGAGGCACTTAGTTCAACCCAATCTACTTTTGGTTGTTCATTTGTACTGCCTCAGTTTCCCTGAATTGTTCTGCCTCAGTTTCCCTGGTGGCAACCCCCCTTTCCTGGCCACTAGGACTGAGATAATTAGGGCTGTGGAGCCCTGGCCACTCCACAGAGTCATAAAACTCCAGATGGCTCATCTCCAATGTTTGGGCATCTTTCTGGCTCAGACATCCTGTCTCTAGCTTCTTTACTCCCAACTTATCAGAATTTATGAGCCTTCCTTCCTTTCCTCCAACCTGTCAGAACTGAATTTATGGTTCTTGCCCCCTCCCAATCCTCCTTGCCTTTGTTTCCCTATAAGAGTCTCTGGAAACCCTTGCTCATTATTGGATGCTTTGAGACAAGAGCCCCATCCAGCTGGCTGGGGGGTGGACATGGATCCTGTTTGGCCACCAGTCCCAACTCTCCACTATTAAAATATTAAAACTCCTCTAATCTCTATCTTGCCTCAGTTTCTCCGGCATTACATTTCTGGAGGCGCCCCAAGAGATATGAGATCTGAGAGCAAGATTAGAAATTAAAGACCATCAGGTCTCCGCTCCAGATCCTGGAAGCGTCTGGGTCTGAGTTCTTATAGGGGGCCAGTCCTCTGATTTCTTCCAGAGTCCCACAGAGAGAGCAGCTTCCGCCGCAGCAAGAGCTCATTGTGAACATCTCTATTTCCACCACAGGAGAGTGTTTTGAGATCCCTGCAGGGTAAGTTTTCGGATTGCTAGCAAATCTGGGTCCCCAGAAAATAATTCTGGGAAGTATCAGTAGGACACTACGTGGTGCTGTCTGGGTGCCTGTTGGCACAAATCTGGGTGTCTTTGGGCACACATCTGGGTTCTGGGGATTTTTAAACATCTGGCCACTCTCTGTGAAGGCAGAGATTGCACCAAACTGGAGTTTGGAAGCCTGTTTAAAAAGTCCAATTTGGGTTTCTGGAAGGGAGATTTTGTTGACCTGAAAACTCCCCTCACGGCACTCCTGAGATATCAGGAGTTTGCCCCTAGCTTGTACGTGTTAAATATTGTGTTGTGTGGTCTGTGTTTGTGACTTGTCTGCCTGATGTGCTGATTTAAGGAGTCCTGTTAAGTTTTAAGAACAATGATCCAGAAATCTGGCAATTAGTCATTTCAATGTCGCAAAGGGGTAAAAAAAAAATGATTGTGGTTTTTAACTTCTTGTTGAAGTGAATTGTAACCTGTTTGCACTCATTTGAAAGAAAAACTTGACTGTTTAAAAAAAAAACTTGACAGAAAGTAGGCTTCCAGAAGCCAGGAAGGAAAAAAATGGGGAGCAAAAAAACCTTATCTGATTCAAGTTGCCGCTCTTCCTGGAGAGAGGTAAGAGAGAGAACAAAAAGAAGCCATGTTAATTAGCTTTGGAGGAAAAAAACTCAGGTGGGGGAAAAAGCCTCTTCATATAGTCAAACTGAGAGCCAGTTTTTTAAAAAAAGTATATATATATATATATATATATATATACATGTGTGTGTGTATATACATATATATGTATATATATATGCGCATATAGATGTATACATACAGCCAAATGGTAATTCAGTTTGTCTGCAACATTTAATAAGAGTTTTAGAAAACTTACTTAAGTGGAAAAAGCTATATCCTTATGGGCTTATTAGCCTGTTGAATTTTGGGAACTGAGTTTTTAAAGTGGTACTGTGATTCTGAAATTGTGGGAGATAATTACTGTGGCCTTGCGCATGCTAGATCGATTTCTTCTGGGTATCAGATCTTAGGAATTTGTTTGAATATTGAACCTTTACTACTGAAAGATAAAATTTTTTAAAGCTGCATTTGATTTGATTCAGTTTAAGAACAGCTTGTTACAATTCGGAACTCTGCTCAGAAAGTTAGCAAACTGTGCATCCCCTTTGACCCAGCAGTGTTTCTATTGGGCTTATATCCCAAAGAGATCTTAAAGGAGGGAAAGGGACCCATATGTGTTAGTGTTTGTGGCAGCTCTTTTTGTAGTGGCAAGAAACTGGAAATTGAATGGATGCCCATCAATTGAAGAATGGCTGTACAAAGTATGGTATATGAATGTTATGGAATATTATTGCTCTATAAGAAATGACCAGCAGGATAGAGACATATATGAATTGATGCTAAGTGAAATGAGCAGAACTAAGAGATCATTGTATACAACAGCAAAATTATAGGATGATCAATTCTGATGGAGGTGGCTCTTTCCAACAATGAGACAATTCAGACCAGGTTCCAATTGTTCAGTGATGAAGAGAGCCATCTACACCCAGAGAGGGGACTGTGGGAACTGAGTGTGGACCACAATATAGCATTCTCACTCTTTCTGTTGTTGTTTGCTTGCTTTTTGTTTTCCTTCTCAGTTTTTTTTTCCTTCTTGATCCATTTTTTTTTCTTGTGCAGCAAGATAACTGTATAAATATGTATACATATATTGTATTTGTCATATATTTTACCATATTGGACATATATTGGACTACCTGCCATCTAGGGGAAGGGGTGGGGGAAGGAGGGAAAAATTTGGAACAGAAAGCTTTGCAAGGGTCAATGTTGAAAAATTACCCATGCATATGTTTTGTAAATAAAAAGCTTTTTTTTTAATTAAAGTTTTTTATTTGTATAACATATGTATGGGTAGTTCCCCAGCATTGATCTTTACAAAGCTTTCTATTACAAATTTTACCCCCAGTCCCCTCCCCTCCCCTAGATGGCAGGAAGTCCACTACATGTTAATAATGTTGAAATACTTGACAAGTTGTGCAAGAAAAATCCTATCTACAAGGAAAAAAAAGAAAATCAGAGAAAGGCAACACAATGCAAGCAAACCTCAATAGAGAGCATGAAAATGTTATGTTGTGGTCCATATTTCATATCCCTCTCTCTGGGTGTATATGGTTTTCTTCAGTGAACAATTGGAACTGGTTTGAGACAATTCTTTGTTGCAGAGATCCACGTCCATCAGAGTTGATCATCGTATAGTCTTATTGCCGTGTATAATGATCTCCTGGTTCTGCTCGTTTCACTCAGCATCAGTTCATGCAAGTCTCTCCAGGCCTCTCTGAAATCGTCCTGCTGGTCATTTCTTACAGAGCAATAATATTCCATAACATTCATATACCATAATTTATTCAGCCACTCTCCAATTGATGGGCATCCCTTCAATTTCCTGTTTCTAGCCACTACAAAAAGGCTGCCACAAACATTCTTGCACATGTGGAATAAAAAGCTTTTAATAAAAAAGAATAGCTTATTAAAAGAAAGTCCTGATAACTTACCCAAAGAGATAACATACCCCTAATTAGATGAAGTATGTTACCTTCCAGAACATATTTTGGGTAATTTGTAAACATTGTAAGATATGTTTTAAATTTTGTCAGCTCTGCGGAACATGTGTGTGAGTTTTATGGAGTTATTTAGCTATTCACTATATTGTGAATCTTAAAAGTTTTGAAGAAAAAGAAAAGGAAAGGAGAAAAGAAGGTGATTTAAAGAAATGGGATAAGAAAGATTGATTTGTAGAAACAATTGACAGTTTGAATGATTTCAGGAAGGAATTGAGAAACAGAGGAGAAGGGGAGAGACAGTATCAGGAAGGTAATTGGGAGGAGAAGGAGAGAGAAGGAAAAAGGAAGGAATTGAGAAACAGAGGAGAAGAGGAGAGACAGTATCAGGAAGGTAATTGGGAGGAGAGAGAGAAAAAAGGAAAAAAAAGGGGAGAAGAGTCAAGTTGAAAAAAAAAAGCAGCAAATCTTTTAATGGAAGGAACTTGCCATTAGAAGAAAAAAATACACTGGCTGGCTAAATCCTCAGAAGGATTTGGCACCCTAAGAGTTAATTGTAAAGAGTAGTGGAATGGGGAAGGGAGAAATGGGAAGGGATCTTTTGGCTTTAAAGGTGAAAATTTAACTCATCTCCCCCTTTTTCCCCCCTTTCCCCTTATGGCTGCTTCTTTAGAATGTTTAAAAGGAACAGCCTACTGTTACTGTAGTAAATTACTTACTGTTTGCTTCTTTAGGTGCACAATGCTCTCCTTGTTTAAGGAATATGATAACAAATGGGATCTGTAATTTGGTAGGGTTATTTCCAAAAGTTTAATTGATATTTTTTAAGAATGAAGAAATGTGGAATTAGGATATTCTATGAGTTTTAATGGATTGTATTGAGTCATCTTGAGGTTGTGCCCATTATTTAAAGGGACTCAGAATAATAGTTTTTGCGTTTGTCCCTTTGAACATATTTCTGTTATGGACAATAGACAATTTAGGATTTTTCTATATATTGGGCATTTTACAGCAAAATGATTTTTATTATGTTCACCTTATGAAAGATCTACTTAGATAGGAAAGATAAGCTGTGAACTTTCTGGAATGAATCTCTTACAGTTATCAATATAAGGTCATGGTAAATACCTGTTTAGAATTCATCTGGAGCTTTGGTTAATGAGCTTTGTTATTAGAAGTAAAATTTCTTGGGCTTTTAGCTAATATTAGTTGGGAGTTTTTAAAGCTCCACCATCTGAAAATTACTGGGACAATTATCTGACGTAAAACTGAGTTAAGGCTATTTTATCCTGTGTCAAGGCTATTCTATCCTGTGTCCTGTATGTGCTGAAGAACCAGTTTGGACTGATTGATTATATTATATTATAGTCATATCCCTGCTTTTTCCTCCCGTGGCTGATTTCTATGATCACAGCCAGGAGTCAACAGAAACCATTAATGCAATTCAATTATGCCGTTTCCAATTTGATTTTATGTAATCATTATATCCTTAATATTTAGGCAAATGAGTATTTAGCCTGGTCATCTATCAGTTACTAGATATTTGTGTCTGCAGGTATTCAGGGTCTCAAAGGCTTCTAAGATAATGAGAGGACAATTAGCACAGTTGTCTGTGAGACCTAACTGCTGTTTTGTCTATTAGGATTACAGCTGACAGCTGTTTGTCTGTCCTGTGAGACAAACTTGTCTCCTTACAGGGGAAGCTGCTGGCCATTCTATTCTGGTTTCTCCACAGTCCTTGTGAACCAGCCCTTCTATCTCAGACTGTTCTAACCTTTGTTTGTTAGATTTATTTTTCGTTCTAGACTTTGGTCAGATTACATCCATACTGAGCTGCTTCTGGAACCTGGATCAGCCCATTGGATGCTTTGATCACTTTCAGCACACCATATCCCCCTGGGATAGGATTCAGTTCTTTGCCCATTCTCAACAGGAAGCAGTTTCAGAAGATGAGACTGCCCCTAATGGACTTTGAGTCTCATTGATTTGGGGAGAACTGAAAGTGGTTGATGAATGACTGCTAAATTCTATTAATTAATGTGTTTAGGATTTAGGTTCAAATTTGGGAAACTGTTGCTGTATAGGATGCTTATAGTTTGTATCTGCATTGTCTAACTGAACACAATGTTCCCTTCAGAACATGTAACTGTTTGTGGGATCTTTAGATAAGCTCTAGAGTGCAAAACCCCTACTGTACTAGTCTGTTATGTATAGGAACTTTAATTCACTTTCAGGACTTATATGTGGGATGGCTATTTGACAATTGGAGCCCTATTTACTCCTCCTTGGATGATTCCTATGATAAAACAAGGGGAGGAGAAGAGATAAGGGGCCAGGAAAGCTGGTGGATTTTTCCCAAAAGTATATGAAAGAATGGGAACCCCTAGTGTCACTAGTTTCCTATTCACTTGGCTTCAGGCACTACTGCCACTCCTAACTCACCAGTTCAAATTGGAAGCCCTCCCACCATCTTTTAAAATATAAAAAGAAAAAAACAGAAAAAGAAAAAAGTCATTGTTACATGCACAGCATAATGTAAGAGGATTCAAAATTGGAAACAATAAATTTCCATTTAGAAAAAAACATATATAATAAATACTACACATTGTTTTCTGAACTGTCTGCCTTTGCTTCCTTGTATGTTTTCTGTTATGCACTTTTTACTTCTTTTTTCCTTTTTTTCCTCCCCATCTTCCCCAAACAGGCTGTAATTAAGCACAGAAATATTCACACACACACACACACACACAAACTCATATATATCTGTGTAAAGTTATACTATGCTTATTTGTTCTGTTTTTCTAAATCCACCAACTCATTTTTCCTATACCACAGCAATTTTCAGATCTTATAGACTGAAACAATGTTGACTACTATGTCTATTTTTCTCTTTTGATTGAATTTATTTAAACTTTAATTTTATCTGAGGTCAGTGATTACTGCTCCTTCTTCTTTTTCCTAATTAATCCTACTCCTGACCATTATTATTATCTTTGTGTGTGTCTTATTTCCTATCCCTGCTCTAACTTCTCTATTATACTTTTTTTCCCCTGAGGCAATTGGGGTTAAGTGACTTGCCCAGGGTCACATAGCTAGGAAGTGTTAAGTGTCTGAGATCAGATTTGAACTCAGGTCCTCCTGACTTCAGGGCTGGGGCTCTGTCCACTGTGCCATCTAGCTGCCCTCCCTATTCTACTTTTACCTGCTACCTTACCTTGCCTTTTTTCTAAGAATCTCTTATTTTCTCTCCCCACCCTTTCCCCCCTCTTTATATTTTAATCTACACACCCTTCCCCTATTACCCCTCTTATTTTTTAAAATAAATTTAGAAGATACATATAATAATATATACATATGTATATATAAATTCCTTAGTGTCAGTTCTTGCTCTTATACCTTATTTCTACAACCTTTTTAGCTTTTTATACAGTTTTGCTTTTAAGAATCATACCATACACAGGGCTACCCAGTTTTTCATTTGAACTATCCATTTACTAATGACAGTCTTAAGATAGATAGTTTACACTTCCACATATAAAACATAAATGGTTTGTCCTTATTGAGGTCCTTGAAATTAATCTTTGGGGTTTAACTGATATTTCTCTTGGATTTTAGATGTCAATTTTTCTATTAAGTTCAGGTCTTTTTGCAACAAAATCTTGAAAATCTAACAATTCATTGAGTCATTTTTTTCTCCCCTTCTCCCCTTTTCTCCTCATAGCATTATACTTAATGTTTCTGGATATGATGTTTTGGGCCACAACCTTAGTTCTTTTTTTTGGTGATATATATGGTGTTCCAAGACCTGTGGTCTTTTAATATAACTACTGCTATGTCTTGTGTGATTCTGATTGTGGTTCTCTCATATTTGAATTGGTTTTTTTCTTATAATATTTTCTTCTTACTCTGGGGATTCCAGAGTTTAGTTATGATGTTCCTGTAGGATTTCCTTATGGGATCTCTTTCAGGTAATGGGTGGATTTTTTTCTGTTCCTACTTTTTCCTCTTGTTCTAACACATTGTTTGGGATACTTTTAAAAATTATTTCTTGTATTATTATATTAATATTCTTTTTTTGGTTGTAGCTTTCAGGTAGTCCAATTATTCTCATGTTTTCTTTTCCTGATTGTTTCTTCACATCTATTGTTTTACTTATTAGATGTCTCACATACTCTTCTATTTTTTCAATCTTTACATTTTGCTTTATTATTTCTTAATTATAACTTCGATGATTTCTCCTTGTCCAAGTCTAGTTTTCTTTTATTTCAAAAGCATTTTATTTTTCTGATTACATGTAAAGATAGTTTTAAACATTTATTTTTGTAAGATTTGAATTCCAAATTATTTTCCCTTCCTCTCCATGACAGCAAGCAATCTGATATAGTTTATATATTTACAATAATTTTAAACAGATTTCTATATCAGTCATGTTGTGAAAGAAAAATCAGAATAAAAGGGAAAAAGCACAAGAAAGAAAAGAGCAAACAAAAAAGGTGAAAATAGTATGTTTCAATCCACATTCAGTCTCTTGTTCTCTCTCAGATGTGGATGACATTTTCTGTCCTAAATGTATTGGAACTGTTTTGTATCACTGCATTGCTGAGAAGAGCTAAGTTTATTATAGTTGATCATCATATAATCTTGCTGTTACTGCATACAATGTTCTTCTAGTTCTGCTCAGTTCACTCAGCATGTAATTCATGTAAGTCTTTCTACACTTTTCTGAAATCAGTCTGCTTTCTTTTTTTTTTAAATTGTTAATTGCTTTATTTTTTCTGGTTACACGTATACTAACTTTAAAAAAAATTTTATTAATACTTTTTATTTGCAAAACATATGTATGGGTAATTCTTCAACATTAACCCTTACAAAGATTTCTGTTACAAAATGTATACTAACTTTTAAAACACACATTTCTTTATGAATTATGTTGGGAGGCAAAAAAAGGGAAAAACCATGAGAAAGGAAAAAACTGAAAAAAGAAGTGAACATAGGATGTGTTGATTTACAATCAGTCTCCATAGTTCTCTTTCTGGAATGTAGATGGTGCTTTCTATCCAAAATCTATCGGAATTGCTTTGGATCACTGAACCACTAAGAAAAACAAAGTCTTTCCTTGTGGTATAGACCCACTAGTGACACTGCTGGGTCAAAGAGTATGCACAGTTTGAAAGCCCTTTGGATATAGTTTCAAATTGCTCTCTAGAATGGTTGAATCATTTCACACCACCACCAATAATGCATTAGTGTCCCAGTTTTCCCGCATCCCTTCCAATACTTATCATTATCTTTTTCTATCATCTTACCCAATCTGAAAGGTATGAAATAGTAGCTCAGAGTTGTTTTAATGTGCATTTCTCTATTTAATAGTGATTTAGAGCATTTTTTCATATGACTGTAGATGACTTTAATTTCTTCATCTGAAAATTGTCTGTTCATATCCTTTGACCATTTATCAATTGGGGAATGACATATTCTTATAAATTTGACACAGTTCTTTATATAGTTTAGAAATGAGACCTTTACCCAAAACACTGGCTGTAAATTTTTTTACACAGCTTTGTACTTCCCTTTTAATCTTGTTTGTGTTGGTTTTGTTTGTGCAAACCCTTTTTAATTTAATGTAATCAAAGTTGTCCATTTTGCATTTCATAATCTTCTCTAGTTCTTTGGTCACAAATGCCTCTCTTCTCCAAAGATCTGATAACTAAATTATCCCTTGCTCTCCTGATTTGTTTATGGTATCACCCTTTATGTACCCATTTTTACCTTATTTTGGTATTGCATGTGAGATGTAGGTCTATGCTGAGTTTCTGATATATTATTTTCCAATTTTCCCAGTAATTTTTGTGAAATAGTGAGTTCTGATCCCAGAAGCTGGAGTTTGGGGGTTTATCAAAAAACTAGATTACTAGTCATTGATTATTGTGTCATGCATTCCTTACCTATTCCACTGATCCCCACTCTTTCTTAGCCAGTACCAAATGGTATTGATTACTGCTGCTTTATAATATAGTTTTAGATCTGATACTTCTAGGCCACCATCCTTTGTATTTTTTCCATTAATTTCCTTGATATTCTTGACCTTTTATTCTTTCAGATGAATTTTGTTATTACTTTTCTCTGGATCTATAAAATAATTTTTTGGCAGTTTGATTGAATAAGTAGACCAATTTAGATAGAATTGTCACTGTTATCATATTAGCTCAGCCTCCCCAATGAGCAGCTGATATTTTTTTTTTTTTTTTTTTTGCTGAGGCAATTGGGGTTAAGTGACTTGCCCAGGGTCACACAGCTAGGAAGTGTCTGAGACCAGATTTGAACTCAGGTCTTCCTGACTTCAGGGCTGGTGCTCTAACCACTGCGCCACCTAGCTGCCCCTGCTGATATTTTTCTAATTGTTTAGATCTGACTTTATTTGTGTGAGAAATGTTTTGTAATTGTGTTCATATAGTTCCTGAGTTTTCATCATTTGTTATAGAACAATAATATTCTATTGCATATATATATCGTAACTTATTCAGCCATTCCCCAACTGATGGACATCCACTCAATTTCCAATTTCTTTTCACCACAAAAGGAACTGCTATGAATATCTTTTGCATATGTGGGTTCTTTTCCCTATTTTATGAATAGGGAAGTCTACATAGGGAAGTCTCTGGGATGTAGACTTAATTGTGGCATTGCTAAATTAAAGGCTATGCACAGTTTTATAGCTCTTTGGGTACAGCTCCAAACTGCTCTCTAGAATGGCTGGATCAGTTCACAACTCCACAAACAATGCATTAGTATTCCAGTTTTCTCACATACCTTCCAACATTTATCATTATCTTTTTTTGTCATCTTAGGCAATCTAATAAGTGTCAGGTTGTTTTAATTTGTGTTTCTCTAGTCAGTAGTGATTTAGAACATTTTTTCATATATAGGTGGTTTTAATTTCTTCATCTGAAAATTCTCTGTTCATATCCTTTGACCATTTATCACCAATTCTAGTTTTCAAGGAGTCATTTTCTTCCTTCAGATTTTGGATCTTTTTTAGTTGGTTGACTTTCTTTTCATAATTTTCTTGCTTTTCTTTGATTTAATTTTTAAAAAATCTCATTTGACTTTTAAAGTCTTTTTTGCAGTTCTTCCTTGAATTGTTTTTGGGCAGATAACCATTTGACTTTATTCTTTGGGGAAGGAGAGGCTTTTAAAAAAATCAGTATTCTCTGGAGATGAACCATGGTCTTTCCTATTCCTATAGTAACTTTCTATGGTTGAGTCCTTTCTCCTTTGCCTGCTCATTTTATGGAAGATTGCTGGTATAATAACCTCCAGCCCTGAGGTAGTGATAGGGGATAGTGCCTCTGACCTCAGGTTCTCCTTCAGTTCTTCCCTCCAGTCTGGAACCAAAACCAAAAACTCCACCCTCTGTAAGTTCTTCCAATCAGCAGAGTCCCTGCCCCCCTGCTTCTGCACTCAGTGGGGGTGCTTTGATTTTTCTTGCCCTGGGCTGACATCTTAGCAACACAGCTGGGCCTGGCATCCCTTATCAGCAGAGGTTCCCTGAAATTTTCTGTGATTGAGCCTGAGGCTACCTCCCCACCCAGTTAGACCCAGGACTTGCCACTTGCTCTTCAGTAGAAACCTGTACAAACCTCAGTCCTAGTGTCTTTCTTCAACTTTTCTCTGATTTTCCACAGGAGGACCTATTTTGCTCCAACTCTTACTTGTTTTTAACCATTTTATGCTCACTCTGAACTGCAATTTTGTCTTGTTTATGGGGGAAATCTGGAGAGCTTGGGATTTTTTGACCTACTCTGCCATTTTCCCAGAATCCTCTCTCAACCTACTGGGCTAAGAATTGCCACTATTTTATATGTGACCAAAAGTTAGTCAGCCAAAAAAATGCTAACTAGCTAGTCCTCCTAGTTAACTTGAGGACTTATACCTTCCAGAACACCCTATTCCACTTTAAGATAACTAATTGTTAAGCAGTTTTCCTTCAACTAAGCCAAGATGTTTATTTCTGCAGTAAGTTCCCTGCAGCAAAGTTTTGAATTACACATGTTTTAATTTAAATTTTGGAAGAGTAATCAAATCTGGGATCTGTGCCTACATTTGTGGCACTCTTTCAACAGGAGAAATTAGATTTATGGGAACAAAATGATTCAAAAGTGAGCCTTAGGGAAACAACTCATTTTAATTTTGGAAACAACCGGATACCAAATATTATTTCTAAATGATAACTGATCCCCAATTTATTTCAAGCCATCCATTATAGTATAATTTGAGGACAATAAAACCTTTATAATTTCTTCAAAAAGATTTGAATGACATTTGATTCAGAGGAAGGAATAAGAATTTTTATAGCCCTTACTCTGTGCCAGACGAGATTTTCATAAATATTATTTCATTAGTATCTCACCCCATTAGCATAACATGAGTAGTGAGTGGATGAGCTGCATGCACCAAAAGGCTCAAATGACTCATATGCATTTCACAAATCATTTACATCTTGGATTTCTGAGATCATTTCTGGAGGCTTTGGTCTCTTCTTTGTGGAAACTATTCCACATCACTTTTCTAAGAAATAGCAGTCACCATATCCATGTCTTGACTTTTGTCCATTTCTCATTTTTTTCAGAGTCAACAATTTCTTTGTTTTATTGTATCTGTTGGAAAGGCAAACAATGTCTTCTTAACTTTGTCCTTTATTCTATTTGGGTTTTTAAGTGTAGGGAGTCTATTAGTCATAGATCAAGCAATCAGTTCCATGGTAGAGGGTTGGCTAGATTAAAAATCTAATTCCAAATTGCCTTGCAGATTTTATACAAGCCCAAAGGTAGTGACCAAATGTCTTTTCAACCAATCTGAGGTATACCTCTGGTGCAGATCTAGAATAAAGGCTAATTCAATAGAGATATTCTTACCTAGTTAAGATAATAAGGAATCAGTGAGTTAGAGTGATTGATCCATTGTTCCACTCCCCTATTCTTATACTTGTTAATTTTATTTTTTGTCCTTACCAGTTCTTTTTTCCTTATCTGTGGAATGGTCACTTCCATTTTTTTTCTGTGATGTTCAGTACCTGTCTTCCAACTGTCCTATTGAAAGCAGTATTCACTTTTTATAGAAATGAAAGTTTTCCACCATCCTTTTCCATCAAAGTTTGAATGAATCCTCTCTTATTTTTAGGAGCAATCTAATTATCTTATGTGCTTCAGTGCTTACATTTGCAGAGTTGTTGCTCAGTCATTTTTCAGTCATATCCAACTCTTTGTGATCCCATTTGGGGTTCTCTTGGCAAAGATACTGGAGTGGTTTGTTCATTCATTCTCCAGATCATTTTCCAGATGAGGAAACTGAGAAAAACAGGGTTGTGTGACTTCCCCAGGGTCACATAGCTAGTAAGAGTCTGACACCAGGTTTGAACTGAGGAAGATGAGCTTTGCTGACTCTGGGCCTGGCACTCAATCCACTGTGCATAAGCTTTAGTGGGACTGGCAGCATGAGGTAGGAGTGATAAGGTCCTAACCCATTTCTTTTAGGGATGCTCGGCCAACTTTCAAGGTTCTAGGATAGTGATTGGTGGGAAGCAAAGTATTACCTCTCTTTCCAGACCTACGTTTATGATTTTTGAGCATGGTAATTGGTTGATGGGACAAAGGAAGAAAGAGAAGTTGGGAAAGAGTCTGATTCATTTTGTGCCTGATTTAGGGTGTGTTCTTCTTGAGATAAGATCTGGCTCTTCAAGGCCTTGAAGGATTTCTGAGAAAATTTCTCCTGTATAAGCTGTCATAAAATCATAAAAAGAACAACCAAGTCGTCATTCCTGATTTTCTGCCTTAACTCTTAATGCTCTCAAAGAAGTCTCAAATGACAAAGTGAATTGGCTTCCCTTCATAGAATCTCAGGATGCTAGGATCATAGAACCTAGATTTAGGAGACTCAGAGGCCATTGGATCCAACCTCCTCATTTGACGAAGGAAATGATGCAGAGGAACGAAGTGACTTGACCCGTATCATACAGTGAGTATCTGGGGCAATATTTGGACCTAAGTCTCCTGGACTACAAATGTGGCGACTATGTACATATAGTATTTCTACATATACACACATCTATGTGTGCATACAAATATGTACATACATAAACATACACACACACATATATGTAAGAATATAGAACAAAGTTCTGCTTGCACATTGCCTCGTTTAATCTTTGAGGGATGAAATTTCCATGTGGAAACAACAGCAACAACCCCCAGAATGTGACTGAGGAAGAAACAGTATCTGTATTTGCATAATATATAGGGAAATAAAGCTTCCAACTTTCAGAGGCCGGATAAACAATGACCTTATTTAGCCTTTTCTCCACCCACTAATTTATATTTTCTAGTCAGGAGAGACTTGCAGTTTAAAAACTAGGATACTCTAATCCTTGGAAATGATTGGTAATCATTAAACCAATAAGAACTCTATAAGGAGGTGAAAATTTAGGAATATACAAGACGGTCACCATAAGCTAGGTAGAAGTTTGATTCCTTCCTTCCTTCCTTCCTTCCTTCCTTCCTTCCTTCCTTCCTTCCTTCCTTCCTTCCTTCCTTCCTTCCTTCCTTCCTTCCTTTTCCTTTTTTATTGAGGGAAGAGGAGATCTGGCACTAAATAGGAAGTTTTCAAAAGAAAAACATTAAAATATTGGTCTTATGGAATTATTCCACATTATTCTAAAGAACTCAGGGCTTAGGGCTGTAAATCTGTTGGGAGGACTGTATGGGAGCAAAGCACAGCTGGCTTCCTGAGGGGTGATTTCTTGCCTTTTTAAAAAAATATTCTTAAGCTGGAGGCAGCATCTCAACCAAACTGAATCGGAATACTGTATTATAAGGATATCAGTAGCCCTATATGCTCTGAAGGGTGAGTTGCTATAACCATATGTATTTCCTATGTGCCTTTCTGTCTGTGTCTTTTTTCTGAGGATCTCCATTTTCTCCTGTTTATCTTATTTGGATACAGTTGCTTGCAAGTTGTCTTCTTGATTAGTCTGTGATCTCCTTAAGGACAGGGATACTTTTTTGCCTTTTGTAGTATCCCCAGTACCCAGCACATAGGTGTTTAGTAAACACTGGATATCTGATTGTGTGTGTCCACTCTCTCTGATGACCTTTTTTGTCTTTATGCCTTTATGGGGGAGATGGTTTTTGACTAAGCCACTTCATTAAATGTCTTTGTTTTGAGCTGATTTTCTCCCTTGGCTGATTATTAAATTAAAAAACATGGATGGGGGCTTTTGAGTGTCAGAGTGTAGGAGAACAAAGGGAGTAATACATAAGACTGTAAAAGTAGGTTAGATCCAGGTTGTGAAGTAATTAAATTAAAATTTATTGACATTTTCCTGTTTATTATA
Source organism: Myrmecobius fasciatus (assembly GCA_023553655.1). Taxonomy (NCBI): domain Eukaryota; kingdom Metazoa; phylum Chordata; class Mammalia; order Dasyuromorphia; family Myrmecobiidae; genus Myrmecobius; species Myrmecobius fasciatus. The sequence goes on from JAJPUD010004095.1 coordinate 47,960, forward strand.
TCACCATATACTGCATCTAAATCTTCCTCTTCTCGAGATCCATCTAATACAACAAATAGGTTATTTTTTGAGAAGAAAAAACCCCAGCACAACAGATTTATATATTGAGAAAGTCCAATAAGTATGTTTAATGTGTGACACTTGTGCATCTCTCACTTCCACAAAGGGGTAAGGTTGGGGGTGTCTTCTCATCATCCAAGTATCTCTAAAGTTGTTTCCAAGTTAGGTTGTCTTTCCTATGTTCCATTGTAAATACAGTATTATGTTTCTTCAGTTACTTTTATTTTTTTGTAAGGTGATCTTGTCTCCACTGGATTTTTTTTTGCTATAATCTCTGATCCCCTTTCCTCATTTGATACCCCATTCTTTTTAGGGTTTTGTTGATTATTTTCTCTCTCTTGATTTTATTTGCTTTATATATTTCTTAGGTCTCTCTGCCCCGCTCTTTTCCTCTTAGCTATAAACCTCCTTTCTCTTCTCTCCACCTATTTATTACATTTTAAAAATGTTATTTTTTGGCACCCCTTTACAAAAAAGGATTTTTAAAAACTCTCTTCATTATTTTATTCTTCTCTTTTATGCACCCTTCCATGCTATGATGTAGTTCTACAAAAGAAACATTCACCAGTAGTCAGAATGTCACTAGGCTCTGTCTATAATGTTTCCCATCTGTCTCTTCACTGTTACTTCTACCAGATTTCTGCATTTGCCCTTGTCTTCTTCTCCACTTTTAGAAAGAAATTTCTTACTGTTGTCACTTTGTGGCTGTCTGCATTTATTCATTCCTTTAGTAATTCTGTTGTTTGTGGTATTTAAGAAGGAAATAATCTTTTTAGTTCTAACTTTCTTTTTAAAAATTTTCATTTCTTGTGGACCACAACATAACATTTTCATGCTCTCGATTGATGTTTGCTTGCATTGTGTTTCCTTTATCTGATTTTTCTTTCTTGTAGATAGGATTTTTCTTGCACAACAATGACAAGTGTGGAAATATGTATACATATATTCGATTTGTCAAGTATTTTAACATAATTAACATGTAGTGGATATCCTGCCATCTAGGGGAGGGGTGGGAACTGGGGGTAAAATTTGTAATGGAAAACTTTGTAAAGATCATTGCTGAGGAACTACCCATACATATGTTATGGAAATAAAAAAATAAAAATTTTTATTTCTTTAAAAAATTGAACATACATTTACCCCCTGTATTATTAAACTCAGACTTGTAGGTTAGATCACACTAGGCTATATCCTGAGCTTCTTGTGCTCTTTGGAACACATTATTCCATTCTCGCCTCCTTTTTCTAGTAGGTGCAGAATAGTCTTGCATTATTTGAATGTCCCTTCCTTAGTATATGAAAGTCCTGATGGATTGCAGAACTTGTCTATGAATTGAATTGCTAAATTTAACCACTAAATGTTTAAAGAAATGCCGTGTGTGTGTGTGTGTGTGTGTGTGTGTGTGTGTGTGTATGTGTGTGTTTTCTGGAGACAATCTGCAAATTCAATCAGGATTTCATTTTTTATGCTCAGAAATTTTGGGAAGTGTTCTTCTATTATTTCCTTCATTATGATATTAAAGTTTTTTGTCCCGTCATGTTCTTCTAGGAGACATTGATTCTGTCATTGAAATCTGTATGTTTTGTTTATATAGTGACATATTTTATTTTAATGTTCTTACTTTTTGACTTCTATTCTGGATTGCATTTTATTCCTGAGCATCTGCATCCCTATCCATTGTGGTCTCTTGTTTCTTTATGAAGCTTGTCATTGCAGATTCAAGTTTTTCTATTCTGTGCATAATTTTTGCTGGGCAGGACAGAAATTCTGCTTTTATAATTTTAATTTCTCTTTTATACTAGGAACAATGTGTTGTGATTCTATGTTTTCTCCAAGTTTTACAGGGTCCTCTGCCTGATGAAATGTTGGATCTTTTTTTGCAGTATTTATTTATTTATAGATACATGAATTCATTGACAAATTCTGGTGGCTATGTTTCCTTCTTTTTTAGTGCTTTGCCTCTTGATTTATCTGTTTATGTTCAAAGTCTTTAAGATTTCTTCTCATTAAATTAATTACAGGAGGAAATAAACAGCAAAACTATACTAGTGAGGAGATCTCAATTTTTCCCTTTCAGAACTAGATAAATCTAACAAAAAAATAAACTAGAAAGAAGCTAAGGATATGAATAGGATTTTAAAAAACTTAGTTGTTCAAGATCTCTGGAGAAAATTGAATAGGAATAGAAAGTGATATATCTTTTTCTCAGAAGTACATGGTTCTTACACAAAAATTGATCATGATCCTCACAATCAGATGCAGAGAAATAGAAATATTAACCATTTATTTCAGTTAATAATGCAATAAAATTGCATTCAATAAAGAGCCATGAGAAGAAAGATTGAAATTTGTTAGAAATTAAATAATCTAATTTTAAGAATGAGTCAAAGAACATCATAGAAACAAGCAATAATTTCATTAAATTCAATAGCATACCCAAATCTTTGGGATACAACCAAAACAGTAGTTAGAGAAAATTTTATATCTCTAAATGGCTTATATCAGTTAAATAGAGAAAGAGCAGATCAATGACTTGGGCATTCAAATAAAAAAAAAAACTAGAAAAAGAACAAAATCAAAATCCTCATTAGAAATTCTGAAAGTCAACACTGAAAGTAAGAAAAGTAAGAAAGCTGTGGAATTAATGTATAAAACTAGGAGCTGTTTTTTTAAAATCCAATAAAGTAGATAAATCACTAGTTAATTTGATAAAAAACAAAGAGGAAAACCAAATCGTCAGTATTAAAAATGAAAATAGTGAACTTGCCACCAATGAGAAGGAAATTAAAGTAATTATTAGATGCTTTTGCCCAATCATGTGCCAATAAATCTGACAATCTAATCAAAAGGCTGAATATTTTAAAAGATATAAATTGCCCAGATTAACAAAGGAGACAATACACTATTTAAAAAAATTCCATCTTAAAAGAAAAAGAAATTGATCAAGCCATCAATGAACTTCTTGTGAAAAAAAAAATTCTTCAGGACAAGATGGATTCCGAAGTGAATTTTACCAGACATTTAAAGAACATTCAATTCAAATATTATATAAACTATTTGGAAAATAGTCAAAGAAGGAGTCCTTCTACATTTCCTTTACAATATAAATATAGTGCTGATTCATAAACCAGAAAGAGTGAAAATAAGGAAAGAGATTTCTTCTCCTTGGAATCTTTGGTCCTTTTGTTCTTTCTCTCACCCAACCCCCCTCATCCTGTATTTTCCTTATTGCTCATTTCTAACTCCTTCCCCTCTGATTGTGGTTTCCTTGGATATTGGATCTCAAAATGTTTGTGTCTCCTCCCACACTGGGAAATTTATGGTTCCCCAGCCTAGGTCTCTGTCCCTTTTGACTTTTGGGTGGTCAAAAGTGGCCCCAGGAGATGCTGTGCTCTTTCCTTTAGGCTTAATGGAATGCTGCACAGTTTTTCACAGGCAGGGTATCCTTTCCTGCTGACTTGTCCTATTTCCTTTCTTGACTTAGTTCTCTGGCCCGATTCCGGCAGTTCAGAGCCCACTTTTCTTGGCATCAGCAAAAGCTTCTTTCTCTTTCACTGGACTTGGTGCTTCTGAGCCCAGAGACAACTTCCACCACCTGGAGCAGAGGTCTCCAAAGCCCTGGGAAGAGGGAGGGGAGACTGATTTAGAGGTGAGTTTTGATGTAAGCTTGTGTTTTGTGCATGGGTCTGCTGATCTGCTGTATGAAGTGGGGAGGGGTGCTGATTGAGTTCAGGATCAGTGAGTATCACTTTTTGGATTTAAAAAAAAATCTTTTTGATTCCAGGTGTCTTAGATCCTGGAAACAGTTGAAGCTGCTTTATTTTTGGAACATAATTTCTGCTTTTAAAAATTTGAGAAGTTGTGGAAGTCAGAGAAAATATTTAGTCTACCATCCTGTTGCTCACATGACTTGAAAGTCTCCCCCCACCCCCAATCAATTGTAAAAGTATTTAAATTAAAAAACAGAGGAATCTATACACAATCCCAGAGGCAATAGGGAACCAATGAAATTTATTGTGTAGAGGAGTGATGTGATCAGAAGTACATGTTAGAAAAATCACTTTGGTGGCTGAATGGAGAGGTAGGGAGAGAATTGAGACTAGGCTATGGAAATGATCTGGAATGAGAGCCTGAACCAGAGTAGGGAGAGTGTTAGAGGAGAGAAGGGGGGTATTTTCAAGAGTTAGAGTACTGGAAAAAGAGTTTAGGGTATTCAGTATTGAAGTTGTGGGAGGTAGGTATCAAGTTTTCTTCTATGTTTTTCAGTCTCTAGAAAGCAGTTCAGTATAAAGGTGAGGGGACCCTCTGAAGTCATACTTACTTGGTATGGCCATCTAAGGAATTATAGTAGTTGGGGAGGAAAAGAGAGAGAAAGAAAGAGAGAGAGAGATAGAGAGACACACACACAGATAGAGACAGAGAGAGACAGACAGACAGAGAGAGAGACAGACAGACAGAGACCGACAGAGAGAGACAGAAAGAGAGAGAGAGAGAGATGCAGATGCAGAAAAGACAGAGATAGACCTTTGTAGGCAGCTTTTGTTTTCTTCCTCCCACCCTCCCTTTTTCTTTCCCAGTTTAGATCTTTCTGTGATCAGAGGAGGTTGCAAGGACAGCAGGCATGGCTACACCCGAGGTATTGTCCTAATTTCTGGCTCAACTTGGTACCTTTTAGGTAACTTCATATGTGACATTGAAATGGTCACCTTGGGACAGAGGAGTGAGAGTAGAGAGAAGTGGTTGGTAATGTCAAGTAGTTCCTTAAATGCTGAGGAGCTGTCAAGAGAAGGAGATTTTTGGCTTTAGACATTGAAGAGGGTGAGGGTCAGGGGAGGTAATTTTACTAATGGTCCTGTATAAAGGGTCTTTACTAGCCTTTGTTTTTTTTGCAGGTAGTTGCCAATTCCAATAGTCACCCTGGCAAAAGGTGAGGGGGAGTTCCCAGGCCTATACGATACTTTCAATTTGATATGGGGGTAACTTGGTAAAAATCAGAGAAGGGTTAGGAGCAGGTGGGGTCCCTGGGTGGCAGATTGGGAGCTAGGGCTAGAAACTGAGAGGATGAAGGGGTTCAGCCTGATGATGGGAAGAACTTCCAGGGCAGAATTCAGGTCAGTCAACTCAGGGTCAAGAAGTTGAATCTAAGTAGCTGTCTATAACAAATCTCTTAATATTCTGGCCAGTTCTAACATCAGTATCCATTTTGGAGTCTCAGATGAAGAGAAGGTAGCAGTGAAAAATCGGGGGCAGCATGTTTTGAGAACCATGAAGAAGATGGGCCTCAATGTCAAAAAGGTATAGGCCCTTGGAGGCCATAGTCTGGACATAACCCAAGAGCATCTGGATGTTCTACAGAAGTTTTCCTGAAGTAGATTCTTGGGACTTGCCTGTTGATTGGACCCAATTCTGGTCTTTCCCTTTTTCCATTTCCTGTTTTATTCATCTCTGTTCCAGTCTTTCCAGGGTTTAGATCCTGTTATCTTCCCTCCAAGTACCTTTATAGATCTTCCTCTTTCCCACTAGTAAATCCTTAACCTTTTCCTCCTCTTCCTTTTAATGGAAATTCTATCACTCTTTCTCTTCTTTGTCTGAGGTATGAATCCTCACCCTCTTCCTAAGTCTAAAAGTGTTAACTTGCTCAAATATGAATCTCCCTACTATTCCTCTCCCCTATTGTAACCTCTCTCTCTCTCTCTCTCTCTCTCTCTCTCTCTCTCTCTCTCTC
>JAJPUD010004095.1:53754-75579 GCA_023553655.1 Myrmecobius fasciatus
CTCTCTCTCTCTCTCTCTCTCTCTCTCTCTCTCTCTCTCTCTCTCACCTCCCTTTCCAGGTATGGACCCAAGTAAACTACTTTCACCTCTCTTTCTATTGTGCCTAGGGCCCTGTGGTTTCTATCCTGGCCTCTGGTGGGGGCCTGAGGGCTGCCATAGCTTGCCAAGGGGTCCTTAGTGAGCTGAGCCATTTGGGGCTCCTGGACCTGATCACATACCTTGCAGGAGTCTCTGGCTCCACCTGGTAAGGACCTCTCAGTGTGTATTCTGTCTCTGGGAAGGGAATCCACAGTTCCACTGGAAGGAAGAGAACCTGGTTCCCATCATCCAGATTCTGTACTCCACAGGGTCCTATGGCTAGTAAGAATCTGAGGTGATATTTTAATTCCATGGCAGTGCACTATGGCACTACCTAGGAGCATAATGGCTGTGTAACAGGCCAGATCTCTTACCAGTCAGACAGACAGATGTTTTTCTTATTCTTAGGTGCATGTCTTCCCTCTACACCCACAGTGATTGGTGGCAGGACATGGTGAAGGCAGAAAATGACCTCCGAAGGCGGCTTCGGGAGGACTCCTGGGAATTCTCTGTTGCCCTGGATGGGCTCTGTAGGGCTGCAGAGAGGGCTGATTATTCCCTCACTGACTTCTGGTCTTATTCCTTAGTCTACTGCTTTACCAAGGAAGTAAGCTCTCCATTGGGATCTGGGGGATCTGGAGCAGGGAGAGGTTTCACCTCAGGTTGAAGGTGTTCTCATTCTATTTCCCCCTTTTTGGGTAACTGCCTTGGCCCAGGCCTCTTGATTCTGGTCAACCAACTAGCATTTATTAAGCATCTACTATGTGCCAGATACTGTTGGGTGATCTCATGTTAACTTACTGGTTGTGAGGCAGAGAACGTCCCTTCCATCCTTAGTCAACTAACTAACCTTAGTCAAAAGTACCCTAGATTTAGGGTCAGGAGACCTGGTCTCTGCACTGATTCTCTGTGTGATCTAGGATAAATATCTTTCCCTCTCTGGATCTCAGTTTCCTTACTTGAGGAATGACAAGGTAGGAGGAGATCTAAAGTCCTTTCCAGCTTCAAATCCTGTGAATTGGTAACCCCTTGGCCCCCCTAGCTCTGTGAGGACACACCTCCCCATTTTTCTATATTTCAATCTCTTTCTCCCTATCAGCTTCTAGATACCCGTCTGTCCAGTGTGAAACAGCATTCTGACAAGGGGACTGTGCCGTATCCCATATTCGCCACCATCGACCATCCCCTCAAGTCCACTGGAAAGGAGAAACCACGGAGTGAGCATGGCCCTGGCATCTCCCTTGGGTGACTTAGGGTGGGGTGGAAAGATATCTGTCCCAGAGACCTTAGGAAGGTCTGCATAGACCATGGAGCTAGAATCTTTTTAAGGAAAAATTTTGCAGAATCTTCAGAGAATTTCCGAGTTGGAGGGTTCTCTTTGACCATCTGGTCTAAATCAAACCAGAACAAGAACTCCCAGCTCACCATTCCTGACCAGTGGCTACATCCCTCGGACTGACCACTTGACTCTCTTCCTACTTTACCAGTTTTCTAAGACTTATCTCTTCTCCTTATACTCTGCAAACCAGCAACACACGCCTGATTCATATTGAGCTTGCTGCCATCTAAAACATTCATATTTTGTTAGACAAATGTCTGTCTGACAAGCATGCTTCCCACTTGAGAAGTTGCCTTTTGAATCTCAAGTACAGGACATGGGATTTCTATTAAATGTCCTCTTCTTAGATTTAGCCTGATACTTTAGTAGGAAACCTGTTAAAAATTTGGGATCCTGACTTGGCTATCTCTCCTTAGTTTGTGTTCTCTGCAAACTTGATGAGCATTTTCTTTTCGTTTTGCTATTTTTATTTTTTATTTTTATTTATTTATTTATTTATTTTGGTTGAGGCAATCCGAGTTAAGTGACTCACCCAGGGTCACACAGCTAGGAACTGTTAAGTGTCTGAGACCAGATTTGAACTCAGGTCTTCCTGAGTTCAGGGCTGGTGCTCTATCCACTGTGCCACATAGCTGCCCTATTTTGCTATTTTTAGAGTGCAAAAATCTTTTTTCTTTGATGGAGAAAATGGAAGGAAAATAAATGAACATCTCTGCTTTCTCTCTCTTGTTAATTATCATTATGCCATTTCACCAGACCTTTCGCCAGTAGTCCTACCATTTCTTTGATTTTTCTTTTCCCTCAATATAGCTGTCAACTTCCTTTTTCCCTCCTCATTTTTAGACACCTTTGCCAACCTCTGTTCTTTCTGAGCTTTGACACTCTTGACACAATTCTTACAAGACGGTTCCATGATTCTGTATTCATATTCTGTTGCACCTGTCTGCTTCTATTATGTATCTTCACAAAACTTGGTGAGTTCCTTATGCCTCCCCTGTGGTCTCTTCAGATGGTTTTTAATTTTCCTCCTCATCAGAATTGTTTCCTTTTATCTTCAGTATTTCATCCCTGAGAATTCCTCAGGGCTTCTGGGCTGACTTCCCCTGTAGGATTTTAGTCTATGGGTCATACCTCTCTTTTCTCAGAACTCTTAGAAATCTGCTTCTTACAAATCCAGGGTGCATGTTTGAATGTGGCCAGTTTTCCTTTCCTCTATCACAAACTCTAGGAGGTATTGGTCACTTTTCAGCAAGGATCCCACCATTTCTATGTCAGCAGCAAGTTCCTTCCTGTTAGCAATAATAATAATTTCCCCTTGTTGGCTCCTCAACCTTTTAAGGGATGAAATGAACACTAATGTAAGTCAAGAGGTTATGAGCTCCTCTGTTTTTAGTAAAGAGAAAACTCGAGCAGTGAGCTATATAACCAAAGTCCCCCATCACTATACTATCTTACCTCTGTGATTTCTTCCCTGAGCTCCTCATTTATTTTTTCTTTCTGCCCAAAAGATCTGTACTATACTCTGATGATAAAATCCCCTCTTTTTCTCTTTCCATTGATTTTTACCCCAATGCTTTTCCACCATGCTTTCCTTCCTCTGGTTTTCTTGGATTTGCCCAAATGAACATATGTTCTTAGTATATAGCGTAGTCCAACCGATTTTTGTTTTTTTTCTTCATCTTTGTTTTCACTTTCTTCCTCTTCTTCTCCATTCTTCCTCTCATCCTGCCAAATCTTAGTGACATCTGTGAATTCAAATTTGCCTTCTTGCATAGCTGTCTGATCCTTGGCAACTCACACCTTCCTTTCCTCATTTTTGAGACATCCTTCCATTCTCCACCTTCCTTACACACATCAAATTTCCCTTTTGCTTCTTCACATCTTTCTTAAATTTTTAATTTTCACATTGAAGCCCTACTTCCACTTAAATTTTTTTTTAAAAAGAATAACTTCAATTCTATTCATAATGTGGTGCATAGAGATGAGTTATTTGAACCTTTTTGTTACTGTGCCATGTTCAGTTCTGGGTACTATGGTTTAAGAGGGACATTGACAAGATGCCCCAAGGAAAGCAATTCGGTTACAGATGAGGATTAGGTGAAAGATCTGGGAATGTTTAGCTTGAAGAAGAGAAGACTTGGGGGTACATGACAGCTATCCAGATTTATGGATAATTGTCCTGTGGAGGAGGGGGTAGATTTGTTCTGTTTCCTCCGATGGCAATGGGGAGAATTCACAAAGAGGTAGATTTAACCTTGATGTAAGCAAAACTCCCCCATCATTTGAACTGTTTAAAAGTAGAATTGCCTCCGTGCTGCCCTGGCACGATCCTTGGTGGCTTCCCTGTTGAGATGGGATTTTTCCTTCTTCTTAGAGCTATTCCAGCAGATTCTGGATGGCCATTTGCCAGATGTGAGGAAATTAGGGTTAGGGTAAGTGGGTACTGGATCATGTGATTACTGAGATCCCTTCTAAATCTCAGTTTGTTGTGTTGTCATTCTTCTCTCCTGGGAAGGAGAGCAGCCTGCATTTTGAACAAAGAAGGCAATCATTTGATTGTGGCAGAAATATAAACATCACACACTCATTGCAGGTCATTCCTGTTCTCCACTGCTTGTTGCCAGCCTCAGCCACTTTTAGAACCCTATTTTTACAACTTGTCTTCTAAGTACCTTATTAATCATAATCACCTGATTGATCAATTTGGTTTTCTCCCACTGAGTTTGATCCAGTCTCCTTTCCTGATTCAGTCTAACTAGTTGGTGCCAGGGAATCACTAGAAAGAGACTGGTACAGTGAGTAGATCTCTCCAGGAAAAGTAGGAAATAGGGAAGATGAAGTGAGACTGTCTTAGTGTGAATGTAGCTGAATATAAAGCCCCAGATTGGTGTGAATCTATTCTAGTGAAAACAGCAGACTGTGGTGTGAAATTTTCTTGAGTGTAAATCTTACCCTATTGTGACTTCTACTCTGGTGTAAAACTTGCTCACCAAAACCACAGTTTTGTTATTTCTCCAGATTCCTGGTTTGAATTCACTCCTGATTGGGCTGGTTTCTCATTTGCCAATGTAAAACCTGGTGCTTATGTCAGTATCACTCGTTATGGGAGCAAGTTTAAAGAAGGGAAGCTCATCCAAGAAGAAGACGAAAGGGATTTCTCCTATCTTCGAGGTAAAGATTCAATCTATCCTCCAAAAAGCGGCAGAGTAACAGGAGCAATGGGATTATCCCTTCTTTACGTGTTACTCTCATATTCTTTGGCATTTAGGGTTCCCTGGTTCCCAGAGATTCCTCAAATTTGGGGTCCCATAAGAGAATGAGAAGATCTTAAAAAGCCTCTGTAGAGCTGTGTGAGCTTAGTTTTGATGTGAACCCCAATATGAAACCTTGTTAACTCTTCATATAACTTGGTACCCAGATTCTTTCCACGTCCCTACTGGGGTGTCTGTACTCTCTACTAACCTGAAGAGGCAGAGGCCTCAGGGCAAATGGACAGGACACTTTTCTTTGTATACTTCAAGCTACAAAGAACTCAATAAAACCCCTTTAATATCTTTCTGCAATATCTTCTTCCTCTTTTTCTCTACAGCATTATGTGGCAGTGCTCTGGCTGACAAAGACGTTATTCTCAAGTCCATCAAAGGTAGGTGTGAGAAACAGGGGGCTTAGAGAGGGAGGGAGGGGAAAAAGGGGGTATTTGGGACCAGGATGGGCTTTTATCTTAATCCCTAGTGAAAGAATTTCCATTTTCCTTATAGATTTCTTCTTGAAATTTACCAACGGTGCAAGCCACCAGCAAAAAATGCTCCTTTCTGATTCTGAAGGTAAGGACCTGAATTTGGAGCCTTTCATGACCTGGATAGGCTTGACTTTGGGTGTCAAAGATTGGGTTTTTTTGAGGTAATCAGGGATAAGTGACTTGTTCAGAGTCATATAGCTAGTAAGTATTTGAGGTGAGATTTGAACACAAGTCTTACTGACTTCTTTTTTTTTTCCAGTGCCACTGGATCAGTTTTTAAAACTGGGTTGATATTGGGTGATTATGGCAACATAAATATAGTCATCTTGCCTGATATTTCATGAGCTGGATCATGGCCTAGGATCAATAGCCCTTGAATTATATCTCACAGCCCTTGTATTCAGTGAGAGCTATGCTCTGTAACTTTATTCATTGTTTCAACGCTTCAAGGTTCAGCAGCTCAATTTGCGAAAGGGAAACTCCCTTAGGGTTATAGGGGATCAGAGAGAAAAAGGGACTAATGACCACTAAACATGAAGCATTTACTAAATATTAAGACAAAAGCAGAAGTAACCATAACATTTATTCAGTAGTAGCCAAACACAGAGATAATGGGAGTTACAATCTACCCGTAAGCCTGGTTCACACTCCAACAGTGTCCTGAAGGGAGGGGAAAGGGAGAAAAGTGGACATATACTTACTGAAGTCAAGGAGTAAGTCAAATCAGTAGAGAAACTCATGTCCCTGCAGGAGCAAGTGATTCTGGGAATAGGCTTCAAAAACCTTTTTTAAATCTCTTTAGTATGTACCGTGCATCATTTGATTGGCATAATCATTTTCAGGGAGTTGCTCTCCTGTTGAGCAAAGCCACCCGACAACTACTTTTGGACTTCTGAAGCTAGTGTTGAGTTCTTTTAGCATATAGTTGCTTTTCAAGTTCATTTTATCATTATCTTTTACATTAGTATTTTATTCTTACTCCCTTAAGTTACCAAAAGGGTCACATAACAAAGGGACAAACAATATTTAGAGTGGTTCCCCCATGTGGATATTGAATTTGGGGTTGTTTTGGGGGCACTATCCTATTGAAGAGGTAGAAATTCACTAGATTATATGAATCTTACACAACTGCATTGTACACAATATAATTCTTACTATTTGAGAAAATGAAAGGAAAATTGGGCTGTGATATAGTTTTTCACCCAATCATCTTCACTATATTCATAGTGCTCCTATATTCATAATGCTTTAAAGTCTACAAATCACTTCCCAACAAAATTTGGGCAAATGGATCATGCAAATATCATCACCCTTATTTTAGAGATGAAGAAACTGGGGCCTCTAGGTGGTCGGGGCAGCTAGGTGGTGCAGTGATTAGAGCACCAGCCCTGAAGTCAGGAGGACCTGAGTTCAAATCTGAGCTCAGACGCTTCCTAGCTGTGTGACCCTGGGCAAGTCACTTAACCCCAATTGCCTCAGCAAAAAAGCAAAAAAAAAAGTATAAAAAAAAGAGAGATGAAGAAACTGAAGTGGATCAAAGAGGGAAGTGACTTGACTAATATTATACAATATGGAAATGTCAAATGTTCAAGACCCCCTTTCCACTAAATTTTCTGCTATCCAGCAAGGGAGATTTCAGATGACTCTAAAGAAGAATGTGCTTCTAGGATGATCAATATAGGTGACCAAAGGAAGTCATGGATTCTTCCTCTATAAAGATCTTGGTGTTGGTATAGTATTGGAGGATGACTTAAGGGCTAGAATTATTGATTCTTTGTACAAAAACTTTTTAATTTAATAGAGTCAAAATTATCTATCTGGTGTTCAATTAAGAGTTTCAGTTCTTCTTTGGACATAAATTTATTCCATCTCTTAATTGAACACTAGATAGATAATTTTGACTATATTAAGTTAAAAGGTTTTTGTACAAACAAAACCAATGCAGTGAAGATTAGAAGGGAAGCAATAAATTGGGAAATCATCTTTACATTTAAGGGTTCTGATAAAGGTCTCATCTCTAAAATATATAGAGATTTATCTCATATTTGTAAGAATTTAAGCCATTCTCCAATTGATAAATGGCCAAAGGATATGAACAGACAATTTTCAGATGATGAAATTAAAACTATTTGTAGTCATACGAAGGGGTGCTCCAAATCACTATTGATCAGAGAAATGTAAATTAAGACAACTCTGAGGTACCACTACACACCTGTCAGATTGGCTAAAATGACAGGAAAAGATAATGACGAATGTTGGAGGGGATGTGGGAAGTCTGGGACACTGATGCATTGTTGGTGGAACTGTGAACGGATCCGGCCATTCTGGAGAGCAATTTGGAACTATGCTCAAAAAGTTACCAAACTGTGCATACCCTTTGACCCAGCAGTGTTTCTTTTGGGCTTATATCCCAAAGAGATCTTAGAGGAGGGAAAGGGACCCACATGCTTGTTCAGAACCAAAAGAAGCTTTTCCTGATCCCCCTTTAATATTAGTAACCTCTCCCTCTTCACTTTCCCCATTTTGTCCTTCCTGTATGTGCAAGAATGTTTGTGGCAGCCCTTTTTGTAGTGGCTAGAAACTGGAAACTGAATGGATGCCGAACAATTGGAGAGTGGCTGAATAAATTATGGTATATGAATGTTATGGAATATTATTGTTCTGTGAGAAACGACCAGCAGGATGATTTCAGAGAGGCATGGAGAGACTTGCATGAACTGATGCTGAGTGAAACGAACAGAACCAGGAGATCATTATTCACGGCAGCAACAATACTATATGATGATCAATTCTGATGGACATGACTGTCTTTAACAATGAAATGTTTCAAACCACTTCCAATTGTTCAGTGAAGAAAGCCATATCCACCCAGAGAGAGCGATGTGAAATGTGGACCACAACATAACATTTTCGTGCTCTCGATTGATGTTTGCTTGCATTGTGTTTCCTTTCTCTGATTTTTTTCTTGTAGATATGATTTTCCTTGCACAAAAATGATGTGTGGAAATATGTATACATATATTCGATTTGTCAAGTATTTTAACATAATTAACATGTGGTGGATATCCTGCCATCTAGGGGAGGGGTTGGGAGTAGGGGGGAAAATTAGTAACAGAAAGCTTTGTAAGGGTTAATGTTGTAGAATTACCCATACATATGTTTTGCAAATAAAAAGTTTTTTAAAAAAGAATTATTGATTTTTCCCAGGACCTTCAAACTTGGGACCAGCAGGCATCTCCTTGTAATCACATTCCTAGCCTCTTACGTGAAGACAGCGTTCTTTACCTCTCAGCCATCTCTGTTTGACCCCTGAGGCTGAGGGAGTCAAAAAGAAGAGTTGTTTATATTGTATTTTTTTTCTTACCAGGACCTGTTTTGAAAACCATTATGGAAGAATTATTCTTTTTGGTTTACACCTTCCAAACAAATGGAAACTGTCTCCCCATACTGAACAATCTACTGGTTGCCATGGCAGGTAAGAAGGGATTGCTGTAAGGTATTCAGTACTATGGAGAGATCCCTACCTTGAGCAGAATTTCATTGGTTATCAAAACTAGAATGACCCTTAGACTAGTTTGCAGAAAAGACTCATAAGGGATTTATTTTAGTTATAACAAGGAGTTAGTGAGAGAGCTGAGAGGTGAACCAAGGTGTTCAAATCCAGGCTTATTGCTACTACATAATATGGACTTAATTCTATACTGTGTGTGTGTGTCTTTTTTTTTTTTTTTATAACTCTATGCTCAGAAAGTCCTTAATTTGATAAATAAGGCAAAGACACCAACTTTTGGGTGGCTCCTAGTTTAAAAGAGAAGAAAATTTTCTTCTCTCAGAGTCTCTGGTGTGAGGTTTAGACAGTCCTGGGGGAATCTCTTATTCTGAAGGAGGGGACATACCTGTGCCACTGAGACAGCTCCGGTATGATGATGTAGATCCAGAGAGCCCCCAGTTTAAGAGAAGAGATTTGGTTGAGATAGAAAGCTGAGTTCTGACTGCATCCCCATTTCATGCTCTTTAGCCACATGTAGCCTTACACCATGAGATGTGGTAAGGAGAGCCAGGAAGAGTGGAACATGGGGATGGGAAGAAGGATTGCAGGATGTCAATATGGGCACAGAAGAATTTTTCAGTTTTATTCTAAAACTCTCGAGGACTACCCAAAGCACTTCAGGTGCAATGTCCTCTAAAAACAGCTGAGAGATTTTCCTGAGTGCAGAGCCTTTGTGAAGTCTAGAATGAGCTGGCCAAGGTGCTGACACATCTGGTTGGTCAACATCAGGATGCATTTGCAGTCCAGAAGGATGTGAGGGTTACTTTCCACATTTTTCGTCCTTCCTTCCTCTAGTCTAGACTAGCTGAAATTCTGAATGTAAAGGATCAGGACACAGAACCAGCCAGCCTGTATATATGGAGCCCTCAGAAATGGCAGAAATTGATGCATCCTCTTTCTGGTTGCAGGGAAAACCTCCTTTTCTGAGGCTGAGATGTTGACTAACCACATGATCAATTCCTCGCTCCATAGTTCTCCAAGTGAACAGAAAAAAAACATCGAGGACCTACTGGATAAGGCCTGGGCTCGAGAAATCATGGAAAGCAGTGAGTGAAATTTGAAATTTTCCCTAAAACTGCAGTGGTACCATCTGTGGGGGGGCTATCCATTGTTAGACTGCCAATGTGTTCCCTGGAAGCGGGTGAGGACAGTGGGAAGGGGGATGCACTCTTCGAGAATTCTACAGAGTGTTATAGCTCAAGGACCATCTGCAAATGGCTCTTCCAAACCCTCTTTCTGCATGGTGGTGAAATTGAGGCTCAGAGAAGGGTGTGTTTGCCTAAGGTCCAGTTCTTCTTACATCAAAATATTCCAGATTAATAGATTTAATGCTATAAGGGATTTCAGAATTGATTTAGTCTAATTCCCTCATTTTATGGAGAGGGAAGCTAAGGTCTGAAGAATAGAAATAGCTTGGTTAAGATCACATAGCTGGTAAGCATCAGAACCAAGTCTCAAACTCAGATCTTTTGGCTACTTTCTTTGCTTTTTCTACAGAATTTATCTGACTTTTTGGTCCTTGTTTTTCTCAACACTGGCCCTCCTTCATAACCATCTTTGGTTTTGTTTCTAATTTCTTTTCCTCTAGGCAGTGCCTCATGTTTCCTAAAGTTTTTATGGAAGACCACCAAGTGTATCTTATCATGGACATGGGGAAAAACAAATAACTTTCTGTACATGTATGGTAAGGGCTTTTTAGAATTACAGTATTTGAGTAGGAAAGGACTGGAGTGATCACCAATATTCAATATAGATCTGGGCAGTGATTGTCCCCCTTCAGTGATTGAGATAACATTCCAAGATGGTCCATTCTATGTTGGGATGACTGTCTTTGTTAGTTTGTGTCATATTAACATGCATTGACATTATTCCAGGCACTGTGCTAAGCAGTGGAGATACAAAGAAAAGTAAAAATAAAACCCAGTCTTTGCTTTCCAGGAGTTTACAGTCTAACGATGAATACAACATGTAAACAACTTGAAGCAAATGAGATATAGGAAGGACAAAATGGGGAAAGTGAAGAGGGAGAGGTTACTAATATTAAAGGGGGATCAGGAAAAGCTTCTTTTGGAAAGGGAGACTAGCTGAGAATTGAATGAAACCAAGGAAGCCCGGATATGAAAATGAGGAGGAAAAGTGTTACAGATATGGAGGACCATCAGTAAAAATGCAGAGGCAAGAGATGGTGTGACATATTAGGAAGCTTTTCCTTATATTTGGGTGAGATTTGCTGTCATAGTATTTCCCCTTCTCCATTGCTCCTAGTTTTGTTGTTTGGGACCTGGGAGGAAAATTAACTTATTCTTTCTTATGTCTTATTCTTCTACTCACTCTCCATTTTTCTTATCCCAACAAAGGTCATCCTTGGAGCCCCTTATTGCATAGGGAACCATAAAATAAGAAAATAGAAAAAGAGAGGTGGAATGGAAAGTGTGAGGGGAATTTTATTTATTTTTAATAGTATTTTATTTTTTTCAAATATATACAAAGATTGTTTTCAACATTCACTTTTTTTTGCTGAGGCATTTGGGGTTAAGTGACTTGCCTAGGGCCACACAGCTAGGAAGTATTGTGTCTGAGTAATTGAGTCAGATCTTCCTGACTTCAAGGCCGGTGCTTTATCCACTGCGCTATCTAGCCACCCCTCAACATTCACTTTTGCAAAATCTTGTGTTCCAAATTTTTCTCTCCCTCCCTTCCCCCTAAGACAACAAGCAATCCAATAGAGGTTAAACATGTGAATTTCTTCTAAACAAATTTCCATATTCATCATGCTGCACAAGAAAATCAGGTCAAAGGGAAAAAACACGAGAAAGAAAGAAACAAACAAACAACAAAAAGGTGAAAATACTATGCTTTCATCCACATTCACTTCTCATATTTCTCTCTGGATGTGGACAGCACTTTCCATCACAAGTCTAGTATGAGGGGAATTTCAGGGGGGCATCCCTAAAGTGATTTCTTCTTAGTGAATAGAAGAGACTCTGTAGCTGGTAGATAGTAGATAAGGCCACAGCTAGACATAAGAATGAATAGACAGATCTTGGAGGTTTTGTTTCTTTCTAGGCAATAGTTTATGTGATTCTGATTTAGGAATGGGGTGAACCAGCTCCAACTCTGATTTTGTGAGACAATCTCTGGTCTTTTTTCCTCCAGAATACATTAAGGACAAACCTCTCACAGATCATGAAAGTATGTATTTGATGGACGCTGGTTTGGCTATCAACTCTGCCTATCCCCTGGTCTTACCCCCAATGCGGAACACTGATATCATCCTCTCTTTTGACTTCAGTGAAGGGGATCCTTTTGAGGTAATGGGGAGTGCATTTTCTCCTCCCAAAGATTTTGGTCAGGAGCAATCAAACAAGAATGAGTCCTTGCTTGGGTATGAATTCTAATCCCCAATTCATGGTGTGACCCTCATCCAGTCTTTTTTTTCTCTGATTACCATTACTTTCCCTCTCTAGAAAGTGTAATTTTGGAAAAAAATATTTGAAAGTCTCTAGAGACTCTTCAGGCTCTGGAGCCCTCAGGTAATACCTAGAATAAGTTTGTGTTTCCTCTTCTCAGACTGTCAAGGCCACTAAAAAGTACTGTGAAACCTATAATATCCCCTTCCCTCCAGTGGATGAAGCTAAACTCAACCAAGAAGCCAAGGCTCCCTCTGATCTCTACATCTTTCAAGGGGAGAAGACACCTGTGGTCCTTCACTTCCCACTTTTCAATAAAGTGAATTGTCACAACACAGGTATGGGTTTGAGTAGTACAGTCACTGAGGTGCATTGTAATATGGGTTCAAAGGGTTTCTTATCATCTAGAATTATCACTGTGGGTTGCAAGCATGAGTTTTGGTGAAGGTTGCTTACCTGAGGAAAGAGAGATATTACCAGCTTTCAGGTAACCAAATTGTAATCCCTATTTCTTTATAATCCACTCTACTTTTTTATTACTTGAAATGGGATGATGCAACAGCCAGTTCTGGGAAGGCTTAAGTATCTGTCATCTGGGTGCTAGTGGTGGAGGGATTTGAGACATATAGATTCTCTAGACTAAGTAGTTTGGATGATGGGATTTGGGTTGAGATCAGTCTGGTCCAGGGGGTATCAATTCTCTTCTGCATATGTGGCAAGTACCACGTATGTTCTCAGTTTGCTTTGGCTCTTGGATTGTGCATAGTTCTAGATTGCTCTCCAGAATGGATGGATGAGTTCAGAACTCCACCAGCAATATATTAGTGTATCAATTTCCCCACATCCCCTCCAACATTCATCATTATCTTTTCCTGTCATTTTAGCCAATCTGACAGGTGTGTAGTGGTACCTCAGGGTTGTCTTAATTTGCATTTCTCTGATCAATAGTGATTTAGAGTACATTTTCATATGACTAGAAATAGTTTCAATTTCTTCACCTGAAAATTGTCTGCTCATATCCTTTGACTATTTATCAATTGGAGAATGGCTTGAATTCTTATGTTTGAGTAAGTTCTCTATATATTTTAGAAATGAAGCCTTTATCAGAACCCTTGGATGTAAAACGTTTTTCTCCCAGTTTATTGTTTCCCTTCTAATCTTGTCTACATTGGTTTTGTTTGTACAAAAACTCTTTAACTTAATATAATCAAAATTATCTATTTTGTGTTCAATAACGAACTGCAGTTCTTCTTTGGCCACAAATTCCTTCCTTCCCCACAGATTTGAGAGGTAAACTATCCTTTGTTGTTCTAATTTGCTTATAATTATCACTCTTTATGTCTAAATCATGAATCCATTTCGAACTTATCTTGGTATATGGTGTAGGTGTGGGTCAATGCCTAGTTTCTGCCATACTAATTTCCATTTTTCCCAACAGGTTTTTTGTCAAATAGTGAGTTCTTATCCCCAAAGTTGGGGTCTTTGGATTTGTCAAACACTAGATTACTATAGTCATTGACTATTTTTGTCCTATGATCCTAACCTATTCCACTGATCGATTACTCTATTTCTTAGTCAGTACCAAATGGTTTTGATGATTGCTGCTTTATAATATAGTTTTAGGTCTGGCACAGGTAGGCCACTTTCATTGGCATTTTTCATTAATTCCCTTCAAATTCTTGACCTTTTGTACTTCCAGATGAACTTTGTTATTATTTATTCTAGTTCTGTAAAATAATTTTTTGGGAGTTTGATTGGGATGGCACTGAATAAGTAGATTAATTTAGGTAGCATTGTCATTTTTATTATATTCACTTAGCTTGATATTTTTTCCAATTGATTAGATCTGACTTTATTTGTGTGGAAAGTGTTTTGTAGTTGTGTTCATATAGTTAGTGACTTTGCCTTGGCAGGTAGACTCACAAATATTTTATATTATGGACAGTTATTTTAAATGGAATTTCTCTTTATATCATTTGCTGTTGGACTTTGTTCATAATATATAAAAATGCTGATGATTTCTGTGGATTTATTTTGTATCCTGCAACTTCGCTGTTATGAACTGTTTCTGGTAGTTTTTTAGTTGTTTCTCTAGAGTTTTCTAAGTATACCATCATATCATCTTAAAGAATGATAATTTGGTTTCCTCATGACCTACTCTAATTCCTTTAATCTGTTTTTCTTCTTATTCCCAAAGCACACATTTCTAATACAATACTGAATAGTAATTGTGATAGTGGGCAGCCTTGTTTCACTCCTGATCTTATTGGAAATGGTTCTAGTTTGTCCCCATTACATATGAAGCTTACTGATGGTTTTAAATATATGCTACTGACTATGTTAAGTAAAAGTCCATTTATTCCTATACCCTCTAGTGTTTTTTTTTTTTTAACAGAAATGAACGTTGGATTTTGTCAATGCTTTTTCTGCATCTATTGAGATAATCATATGATTTTTGTTAGTTTGGTTATTGATGTGGTCAATGATACTAATAGTTTTTCTAATATTGAACCAGCCCTGCATTCCTGGTGTAAATCCTACTTGGTTATGGTGTATTATCCTGGGGATGATTTGCTGTAATCTCTTTGCTGATATTTTATTTAAGATTTTTGCATCAACATTCATTAGGGAAATTGGTCTATAATCTTCTTTCTCTGTGTTGACCCTACCTGGTTTTGTGTCAGCACCACATCTGTGTCATAAAAGGAATTAGGTAGGACTCCTTCTTACTCTATTTTCATAGTTTGCATAGCATTGGAATTAATTATTCTTTAAATATTTGGTAGAATTCACATATAAATTCATCTGGTGTGGCTGCCTCTTCCTAGAGTTGCTTTGATGACAGGCTTCCAGAACGAATTCTCTTCTAAAGAGGAGGGCACAGTCCAGAAAGGGCTGCTTGCTAACATCATGGTTTCTCTGTCTTTTTCTGCCTTAGAAACCATTGACCAGAGACGCAAGACATATCAGACATTCCGCCTTTCAAACTATTCTGAGGCTGAGGTGGATCAACTCCTGAAGGACGCAAAGGCAAATGTGAGAAACAACAAGGATCGTATCTTGGCAAAGATCTGTGAAGTAGGGGAGGCAGTCTTGTAAGAAGCACCCTCCCCAATTTCTGCTGTCATAATGGGACTGGCTTCTGTTACCTGGGATCAGCTGCCATTCCTGCTGCCATTCTCTCCTTTGGGAGAGACACTTATTCACTTTCTCAATTAAATGCTTCAAATGGCTGACTTTTGTTTTAGGGACCCAGCATTTTGCTTTGTACCCTCATGCTTCATGTAATTTATCCACATTCTACTTATCCTTTCCCAGGTATAATAAAATGTTGTCTTGGCTCCCAGGAGTCTAATGTTTCATCCTTTTGCTTTACTAAGTGATATTTGCAGAAGCTTAGAATTGGTAGGAGTGCTGATCCCAGGATCAGGACACATGAGTTTGAGTCCTGGCTTAGGCATTGGTTATGTGACCCTGGGTCACTCCCATGATCTCTCTGAGCTTCTATTTCTTTAGCTATAAAATGAAAATATATACGATGTCTAGTTCACATGTTTGTTAAGAGAAGTTGGAAATGTAATATAACCAACAACTACTTATTAAGTATTTACTGTATGGTAGTTACTGGACTCGGCATTGATACAATGTTAGGCACAACACAAACTATTTTGTTAAGAAGTAGAAAAATCTAATGGGGAAAAGGAAAGGGGCAAAAAAGGATTATGGGAAATTTTATGGGGAGATACACTCTTATCTGGAAGTTGACTGAGAACCTTCTTACAGGACATGGTCCTTTAAGATGGACCTTTAAGGAATGGAGGACTTTCAAGAGACTGGAGAGAGTTCATTCCAGGAATGTAGATAGCATGGAACGGGGAGAGGAAAGCAGGAGAAGCTAGGAAGGCAAATTAGTAGGAAGAAATAAAGTTATGAAATGAATGAAAAGTTTGAGAGAAAGAGTTTCTGAGTAATTAATAATCAACCTATATTAATTAGCCTGGCTGATAATAAATGGATAGGCAATGGTTTCTCTCAGCAACCAGACACCTAATGGAGATACTGAATGACTTACAATACTTTTTTAAAAAAAAGGGTACTCCTGACAGGTGAAAAATCAACTACAACTGGTGAATAGTTAATGAGAGTATAGACTTTCAAGTGAGGAGATGGACTGCAAGCCCTCAGCCCCTCTTGCTGAGAATGTGGCTTGATCATGAGATTGTCAACTGCAGCAATCTGGACAAAAGAATCTTCCCAGAGAATTCTGATTGTTTTTCTCCTTCATGAGCTTATTTATTCTAATTTTACTTCAATTGGGTGGGGAGCTGCCAGTACATGAGTTTAATATTTTAGAGCTGAAATTCATCTAGATTAAATTCTGTTTACACTCTAGCAAAAAAAAAAAGTCTTCTAGTTGGGTGGGGTCCTGCCCAAGATCGAGGAGCATGTCCTTCAGAAACTGACTGATCTACAGAAGCTGGTTCCTGAATGAGGAAATAAAAGTGAAAAACACTTTAATCTGAATTTAATAATTTACTATTAACACGATAGAAAATAATTTCAGCTGAAAATTTAAAAACTCACAAAGAAAATAATTCTGGGAGCAAATGAATGTATAAGGGAATTCTATCAGTAATTAATTCCAATACATTATAAATTGTGGAAACAGAGAAAGAAGAACTCTTACCAAACTCTTTCTGTGAGATAAACATGGTCTTGATACTTAAGTTAGGGAGAGAGAAATTAGAGAAAGAAAACTAGATCACTATCTCTAATGGATATTGATGCAATTTTATTGAATAAAATTTTAGCAAAGGGCATATAACTGTATATCTTTTTTTTTTAAATTTTTATTTTATTTGCATAACATATGTGTGGGTAATTCTTCAACAATAACCCTTACATAGCTTTCCGTTACAAATTTTTCCCCCAACTCCCCACCCCTCCCCTAGATGGCAGGATATCCACTACATGTTAATTATGTTAAAATATTGGCAAATCGAATATATGTATACATATTTCCAAACTTATCATTGTTGTGCAAGAAAAATCTTATCTACACAAACGATATATCAGATAAAGGAAACACAATGTAAGCAAACATCAATCAAGGAGTATGAGAATGTTATGTTGTGGTCCACATTTCGTATCCCTCTCTCTGGGTGTATATGGCTTTCTTCAGTGAACAATTGGAGGTGGTTTGAAACATTTCATTGTTGAAGAGAGCCATGTCCATCAGAATTGATCGTCATATAGTACTGATAACTGTATATCTTAAGGATTAGATACAATGAATGACCAGGTTGGATTTACCTAGGAATGTGGGATTGGTCCAATATTAGGAAACTATAAATGAAATAGATTATTTTAATAAAAACAATAAAATCACAAGATTATATAAGCATAAAAAAGCTTTCAAGATACATGTCCCTTTGTATTAAGACGCATGACAATAAATGTACTAAGATACAAAGATCCACTAAAGAGAAGAGGAAGAATAAAAGAATAAGGGCAGTTGGTGATTCTTTGCTGAAAAAGTACTGAGAGCTGTTAGTTGATCTGACCTGTTATATTCCTGGGGCATGTATCCAAGATAATTCAGAGAACCTCCACTTGTCAAAATATATGACAAATATCTATTTTTGGTGATTCACATGGGCACAATTGGCAGTACTAGAAGGAACCTAAGAAATATTGACTACCAAGAAAAATGACTACCAAGTCTTTGGCAAGAAATTGAATATTTCAGGGCATGGGTTGTGCTTTCCTCATTGTTATCTATAAAAGAAAAGGGATGCAGAAGAGAAAAGTGGATTTGGGAACTGAACACTGGGAAAGGATGGGGCATCTAGGGACAGGATTGGGATTTCTGGATCACAGTTTATAATATAGTATCGACAGATCCCTCAAAAGAAGTGGAGACTATCTCATGAAGGCTGGTAACAATGTATTGGCCAGGTACTTGCAAAAGGCTTTAAACTATAGGAGAGAGGGGAGACTGATTGTTTATATTCTCTCTGTTATCTAGTATAGGGAGTAACCTCAAAGAAGAAAGAGGAATGGTACATACCTGAGACATGGAGTTCACAAGACATCAAAGATGTGGCTCTAAGTGCCTTTACCCAGAACCCCAGAGTTCAGACAACAAACAAGAAGAACTAGTAGGTCTAATTCAAGAAGGGCAAATTTTACCTCAAAGATAAAATGGAGTTGGTGAGAAGAGACCCATTCCTGGACCATGGTTCTGAATGGCCATAATATTAAAAAGAAATAAGATAGATGGGAAGGGGTAGCATTGTATGCTAGGAAGGTATACTCATGTGAAGAAATCTAGGAACAAGAGGGAGAAGCATGATGTAGAGTATTTGAATGACAACCAGAGGAAGAAAAGATAGAAGTGATTGTTATTGGAGTATATACTACAGATCACCTGTACAGAAATAACTAGATGAGGACTTTGAAAAACAGACTACAAGCCTGCCATAGAAGAATTGGTATGGTAGTGATGGACTATTTCAATTATCCTGATATTTTCCTGGTATACTCATCCTCCATCTTTCTCCATCTGTCTTTGTTTCTGTGTCTCCTTTTCTTGCTTTGTTTCTCTTTCTCTCTGCCAAAAGCAGAGCAGCTAATAACTTCTTGTCTCATCTCAGTGGAAATTCCATCCTTCAAGAAGATAGCAAAAAGGAAATTCTCTTCTGGATCTGATTTTCATTATCAGGGAGGATTTGATTTTAAGGGTAGAAGTGACCATTCCATTACAGTGTTTGTGATAAGAAGAGATGAAACCTGGGTATGGCTTGACAAATAGCCTCAATTTTATGAAAGCTGATTTCAATGAATTCAGGGGAAAGGTAATTATGATCCCACGAAATAATGTGCCTCAAGGAAGGTCAGCCCAAAAGAGATTTGAGTTGCTCTAGAACTTCTCAAGACTCAAGGAGAATCAGCTCTGCTGAGGAGGAAAAGTGGGTATTTATCTGAAGAGACCAATGTGTATGCGCACAAAATTCACCAACCAATTTAGATTTTTAAAAGACACTTAATAGTAGATGGAAGCAAGGCCAGGTAACAGAACGTAAACACAAGTGTGGTATAATTCTGTAAAACAGTATCAGATATGCCAGAGCTCAGAATAAGCAAAGACTTTCTCTCTCTCTCTCTCTCTCTCTGTCTCTCTCTCTGTCTCTCTCTCTCTCTCTCAACAAAAGGTATATTTAAAGAAGCATCAAAGAAGGGACAGGACCTTTGACTGGGCAGCTGGGGCAATGACAAGTGATAACAGATAAGGCAAAGGTGTTTAATTCTACTTGGCTTCTGTTTCCTCTGTAAAGAACTGACTGAACAAAAATGACTCAGAGAGACTTAGTTGATAAGTAAGGAGATAGTAAGAGAACATTTAGATATACTTGATGAATTCTAGTAACCTGCTATCAGGTTGTGGTTGCTAAACCAATGTCTGATTGACATTTGAAACCTCAGTCACATCCACAGATGGTCAAACTCTTGATCTTGCCATCACTCACAAATGAACCTCCATGTTCAAGGATTCTAAAATACTCTTATCTGACCATAAATTGTTGGCATTTCATCTTTTTCTCTCTCCCTTCCCTTATAAAACTCTTGGCTCTTCAATTGCTTCCCAGGCTATCTCCTTTGGTTTTCTCCCCTTTTGACCCCCCTAGTGAACCAATTCAGCTCTACACTGTTCTGTTTTCTTGAATCTCCAATCTCTTACCATATTTCTGATTACACCCAGTTAAGCCCCAACTGTGGATCATTCCCATTATTTGCCTTCTTTGCTTCTATGTGTGTACTGCTGAATGAAGATGGACAAAATCATGCAACTGTTCTAACTGGGTTCTCAGCTGAAAGAGTGGAAGGAGGGGAACCTAGGAAATTTGAGAAGGGATGAAAATGTTTGAAGGAGCTGTTGTGAAGAATGGGATAGTCAGTTTGTAAGGAAACTATGGTAGGATTGCCTAATAGCAGTGAGGACTTAGTTGAGGTTGTGTAACATAAATTTGTACTGGATCCAGTTAGAAAGGCTTATTAAATTCTACTCCAGACCTTTATTTTAATTCTAGGTGTGTCTTTCTGTTCCAAATGTGTCTCTTTGTAATGACATAATATTGCATTCTTGTTTCTAATCCATTTTGTTATTTGTTTCTGTTTTTTGAGTGAGCTCATCCCATTCACGTTCATGATTACTATGTATTTTCCTCCTTCCCATTGTCTTCTGTCTTTTCCTTTTTTTTATTTCATCCCCCTTCAAAAGTTTATTTTTCTTCTAACCATAGCCTCCCTTAATCTGGCATCACTTTTATTACTCTTGTCTTTTCTGTTATCCCCTCCGTATCCTATTTCCCTTTTGGACAAGCTCGATTGCTATATATAACTTAGTATGTATATTTATTCTTCTCTCTTTGAATCAATTCTGCTGAGAGTAAAGTTCAAGCACGGCCTGCCAACCTCCATCCTCTACTCCTCCCTTAACTATAAATTTTTTTCCTTGCATTCCTCCTATATGTGAGAAAATTTTGCCATTCTACTTCTCTTTTCCCCCTTCTCCCAGTGCATCTCTTTCTCACCCATTCATTTTTTGGAGATTGTTCCAACATGATTAACTTATAATTATAACTGTGCCCTCTTTCTATGTAAACTTTTAAGTGTCCTAATAATGATAAAGGTCTTAGGAGTTTACATGTATCACTTTTCCATATAGGAGTTTAACTTTATTGAGACCCTTATGGTATTCTTTCATGTCTACTTTTTTTTCTCCAATAGTATTTTATTTTTCCAATTGCACATAAAAATAGTTTTCAATATTCATTTTTGTCAGATTTTCAATTTCAATTTTTTTCTCTCCCTTTCTTAGTTTCCCCCTCCCCAAATAGAGATTATACATGCATAATTATTTTTAACATATTTCTACATTAGTTCATATCTACCTTTTAATGCTCTTGAGTCTAGTGTATAAATGTTAAATTTTTTTCAGCTCTAATCTTTTCATCGGAAACACTTGAAAGTCCTCTATTTTATTAACTATCCATTTTTTTTCTCCTGAAGATTTATATTCAATCTTACTGGGTAGAATTCTTAGCTTATGATATTGGCTCTTTTGCTATCTGGAATATAGTATTCCAAGTCCTCTGCTCCTTGGCCACTAAATCTTGTATTATTCTTACTGTGTCTCCACGATATTTGAATAGTTTTTCTTTGATTTCTTGCAATATTTTCTCCCTGACCTGGGAGTCTGAAACATGTTATTCTTGGAAGTTTTCATTTTGAGATCTCTTTCAGGAAAAGACTGGTGAATTCTTTCAGTTTCTATTTTGCCTTCCAGATCTAAGATAAAGGGACATTTTTTTTCTTTATTAAAGCTTTTCATTTGCAAAACATATGTATGGGTAATTCTTCAACATTGATCTTTACAAAGCTTTCTGTTACAAATTTCCTCTCCCCCAGCCTCCACCCCTCCCCTAGATAGCAGGAAGTCCATTACATGTTAATTATGTTAAAATACTTGACAAATCGAATATATGTATACATATTTCCACACATCATTTTTTGTGCAAGAAAAATGGTATCTACAAGAAAGAAAAATCAGAGAAAGGAAACACAATGCAAGCAAACATCAATAGAGAGTATGAGAATGTTATGTTGTGGTCCACATTTCACATCCCTCTCTCTGGGTGTATATGGC
>JAJPUD010004095.1:80579-116053 GCA_023553655.1 Myrmecobius fasciatus
TTTTTTTTGCGGAGGCAATTGGGGTTCAGTGACTTGTCCAGGGTCACACAACTAGTAAGTGTTAAATGTCTGAGGCCAGATTTGAATTCAGGTCCTCCTGACTCCAGGGAGTCTAATAATTCTTAAAAGAACTCTCCTCAATCTAATTTTTTCAGACAAGTTGTTTTTCAGATGAAATATTTCACATTTTCTTCTATTTTTTTGATGTTTCATGGGTCATTAGCTTCCATTTGCCCAATTCTAATTTTTAAGGACTTATTTTCTTCAGTGAAATTTTGTACCTCTTTTTCCATTTGGCCACATCTATTTTTTAAGGGCAACTTCATGGCTGAGTGTGCAGTGGATAGAGTGCCAAGGATAATATCAAGAAGAACTGAGTTCAAATCTGGCTGCTGACATTTACTAGCTATGTTACCTTCAGATTTGCTTCAGTTTTGTTATTTGTGTAATGAGCATCCCAGAGAAGGAATGGCAAACTACTCTAGTATCTTTATGGAGAAAACTTCAAATGGGGTCAGGAAGAGTTGGACATTACTAAAACAAGTGAATAACACCACCCCCGCCGTCATTACCATCACCACTACCACAATCAATAACAAAACCTCAATTGTTTAAAGGAATTCTTTTTTTCAGTGAATTTTTGTATGTTTTTCCATTTGACCAATTCTGCTTTTTTTTAGTTCAGATTTTTGTGCCTCTTTTTACTAAGTTATTCCCTTTAAATAATTTTTTCACTTCATTCTTACTTCTTTTTTCCCCAAATTTCCCATTTTGACTTCATCTTGGTATAGATTTCTCATCATTTCTTATAACACAGTAATATTCTATCATAATCATATACCACACCTTGTTCAATCATTCCCCAACTGAGGGACATCCCTACAATTTCCAGTTCTTTGCTACTACAAAGAGAATTGCTGTAAGTATATTACAATCTATAGTTCTTTTCCTTTTTTCTTAATTATCTTTGGAAAAAGACTTGGTCATAGTATTGCTGGGTCAAAGGGTATGGGCAGTTAAATATCTTTGGACATAATTCCAGATTGCTATCCAAAATGGTTGGATCAATTCATAATTCTACCAACAATGAATTAGTGTTTTTCCACATCCTCTCCAACATTTGTTGCTTTCTCGTTCAATCATTTTAGTCAATCTGTTGGGCAAAATATATCACACAAGGTTGTTTTAATTTGCATTTCTCTTATCAAAATGATTTAGAACTATGTTGTTTTGATTTCTTCATCAGAAAACTGCCTATTCATATTCTTTGACCATTTGTCAATTGAGGAATGACTTATATTCCTATATATTTGACAAAATTCTTTATATATTTCAGATATGAGACCTTTTTCTGAGAAACTGTCTATAAAATTCCTCCCCTCCCCAATTTTCTTCTAATTTTGGGCACATTTTTTTTGTACAAACATTCTAAATTTAATTTAATTCCCTAGAGACTCAACTAAAAACTGCTATAAACAACTTATAACTTTAGCAAAGTTGCAGGATACAAAATAAATCCACATAAATCATCAGCATTTTTATATATTACCAACAAAGTTCAGCAGCAAGAGATACAAAAAGAAATTCCATTCAAAATAACTGTGGATAGTATAAAATATTTGGGAATTTATCTGCCAAGGAAAAGTCAGGAACTATATGAACTAAACTACAAAACACTTTCCACACAAATAAAGTCAGACCTAATCAGTTGGAAAAATATCAAATGCTCATTGGTAGGCCAAGCAAATCTAATAAATGGCAATACTACCTAAATTAATCTACTTATTTAGTTCCATGCCAATCAAACTCCCAAGAAATTATTTTACAGATCTAGAAAAAATAGTAGCAAAGTTCATCTGGAAGAAAAAAAGGTCAAGAATTTCAAGGGAATTAATGAAAAAAAAATGCTGATGAAGATTGCCTTGCTGTGCCAGATCGAAAACTATATTAGAAAGCAGTGGTCATCAAAACCATTTGGTACTGGCTAAGAAATAAAGTAATTGATCAGTGGAATAGAATAGGATCATAGGACAAACTAGGTAATAAATATAGCAATCTAGTGTTTGATAAACCCAAAGACCCCAGCTTTTGGAATAAGAACTCACTATTTGACAAAAACTGCTGGGAAAATTGGAAACTAATATGGAAGAAATTAGGGCTTGACCCACACCTAACACCACATACCAAGATAAGATCTAAACAGGCTCATGATTTAGACATAAAAATGATATTATAAGCAAATTAGAGGAACATAGGATAGTTTACCTTTCAGATCTACTGAGAAGGAAGGAGTTTGTGTCCAAAGAACAACTGGAATTCTTAATTGAACACCAGATAGATAATTTTGATTATATTAAGTTAAAAAGTTTTTGTACAAACAAAACTAATGCAGACAAGATTAGGAGGGAAGAAATAAATTGGGAAATCATCTTTATATTTAAAGGTTCTGACAAAAACCTCATATATATATAGAGAGAGAATTGACTCAAATTTATAAGAATTCCAGTCATTCTCCAATTGATAAATGGTCAAAGAATGTGAATAGACAATTTTCAGATGAAGAAATTAAAACTATCTCCAGTCATATGAAAAGGTGCTCCAAATCACTATTGATCAAAGAAATGCAAATTAAGACAACTCTGAGGTACCACTACACACCTGTCAGATTGGCTAAAATGACAGAAAAAGATAATGAATGTTGGGGGGGGATGTGGGAAAACTGGGACACTGTAAGTGGAACTGTGAACGGATCCAACCATTTTGGAGAGCAATTTGGAACTATGCTCAAAAAGCTATCAAACTGTGCATCCCCTTTGACCCAGCAGTGTTTCTATTGGGCTTATATCCCAAAGAGATCTTAAAGGAGGGAAAGGAACCCATGTGTGCAGAAATGTTTGTGGCAGCCCTTTTTGTAGTGGCAAGAAACTGGAAACTGAATGTATGCCCATCAATGAGAATGGCTGAATAAACTATGGTATATGAATGTCATGGAATATTATTGTTCTGTAAGAAGTGACCAGCAGCATGATTTCAGAGAGGCCTGGAGAGACTTGCATGAACTGATGCTAAGTGAAATGAGCAGAACCAGAATATCATTGTACATGGCAACAAGAAGACTATATGATGATCAATTCTGAAGGATGTGGCTCTCTTCAGCAATAAGATGTTTCAAACCAGTTCTAAATGTTCAGTGATGAAGAAAGCCATCTACATCCAGGGAGAGGTCTATGGGATCTGAGTGTGGACCACAGCATAGCATTTTCATGCTCTCTGTTGATATTTGCTTGCATTTTGTTTTCCTTCTCAGGTTTTTTTTTTCTTGTAGATCCAATTTTCTTGTACAGCAAGATAACTGTATAAATATATATACATATACAAAATTTAATTTAATTGAAATTATTTATTTCATACCTAACTTTGCTTTCTTTTCTTTATTCATAAATTGTTTTCCTATCTATAAGTCTGATAAGTATTTATGTTCCATATTTTAATTTTCTTTTTTAAAAATTTATTTTTAACATACATTACTTTATGAATCATGTTGGGAGAGAAAAATCAGAACAAAAGGGAAAAACAATAGTAGAGGGAAAAAAAACAGAAAAGAAGTGAACATAGCATGTATTGATTTACATTCAATCTCCTTAGTTCTCTTTTTGGATGCAGATGGCATTTTCTGTCCAAAGTCTATTGGGATTGCTTTGGATCACTGAACCCCTGAGAAGAACCAAGTCTTTCAGAATTAATTATGGCACATTTTTGTTGTTATTGTGTAAATGTATTCCTGGTTCTGCTTGTTTTGTCAGTATTAGTCCATGCAAATCTTTCCAGGTCTTTCTAAAATCAGCTTATTCATCATTTTTTATAGATGAGTAATTTTATCTTCATAAACCACAACTTGTTCAGTCATTCCCCAATTGATGGGCACCTGCTCACTTTTCACAAAAAGAGCTGCTACAAACATTTTTGCACATGTGGGTCCTTTTCTTTTCTTTATGATTTCCTTGGGACACAGACCCAGTAATGGCATTGCTTGGTCGAAGGGTATGTACAGTTTTATAGCTCATTGGGCATAGTTCCATATTGCTCTCCAGAATGGTTGGATCATTTCACAAGTCCACCAACAATGCATTAAAGTCCCAGTTTTCCCACATCCCCTCCAACATTTATCATTATCTTTTTCTGTCCTCTTTGCCAATCTGAGAAGTGTGAGGTGGTACCTCAGAGTTGTTTCAATTCGCATTTCTCTATTCAACAGTGATTTAGAGCATTTTTTTCATATGACTATAGATGACTTTAATTTCTTCATCTGAAAATTGTCTGTTCATATCCTTTAACCATTTATCAATTGGGGAATGACGTGTTTTTATGAATTTGAGTCAATTCTTTATATATTTTAGAAATGAGGTCTTTATCAGAAATTCTGGCTATAAAATTTTTTTCCCAGCTTTGTACTTATCTTTTAATCTTGCTTCTGTTGGCTTTACTTGTGCAAAACCTTTTGAATTTAATGTAATCAAAGTTGTCTATTTTACATTTCATAATATTCTCTAGTCCTTCTTTGGTCATAAATTCATCCCTTCTTCAAAGATCTGATAACTAAATTATCCCTTGCTCTCCTAATTTGTTTATGGTATCATCCTTTATGCCCAAATCATGTACCTATTTTGACCTTATTTTGGTATGGGATGTGAAATGTAGATTTATGCCAGGTTCCTGACATATTATTCTTCAATTTCCCCAGAAATATTTGTCAAATAATGAGTTCTTATTCTAGAAGCTGTAGTTTGGGGGTTTATCAAATACTAGAATATTATAGCTTTGAATATTGTGTCATGTGTATCTAATCTATTCCTTATTTCTTAACCAGTACCAAATGGTTTTGATGACTGCTGCTTTATAATACAGTTTTAGGTTTGGTATTGCTAGGCCACCATTTTTGGTATTTTTTTTCATCAATTCCCTTGATACTCTTAACCTTTTACTCTTGCAGATGAATTTTGTTATTATTTATTCTAGATCTATAAAATAATTTTTTGGCAATTTGATTGGTATGGCACTGAACAAGTAGATAAATCTAGGAAGAATTTTCACTTTTATTATATTAGCTCAACCTACTCATGAGCAATTGATATTTTTCCAG
Source organism: Myrmecobius fasciatus (assembly GCA_023553655.1). NCBI lineage: Eukaryota > Metazoa > Chordata > Mammalia > Dasyuromorphia > Myrmecobiidae > Myrmecobius > Myrmecobius fasciatus. The sequence goes on from JAJPUD010004095.1 coordinate 85,720, forward strand.
TTGTTTAGACCTGATTTTATTTGTGTGAGAAGAGTTTTGTAATTGTGTTCATATAGTTCTTGGGTTTGTTTTGGCAGGTAGTCACCCAAATATTTTATTTTGTCTATAGTTATTTTAAATGGAATTTCTCTTTCTATCTCTTGCTGATAGAATTGATCAGTAATATATAGAAATGCTGGTGTTTTATGTGGGTTTATTTTATATCCCACAACTTTGCTAAAGTTGTGAATTGTTTTGAGTAGGTTTTGAGATGATTTTCTAGCATTCTCTATATCATCATATAATCTGCAAAGAATGATAGTTTTATTTCCTCTTTGCATGTTCTAATTCCTTTAATTCCTTTTTATTTTTTTATTGCTAACGCCAACTTTTTAAGTACAATGTTGAATAATAGAGATGATCATGGGTATCTTTGCTCCACCCCTGATTTTATTGGGAATGTGTCCAGTTTCTCTCCATTACAAATAATGCTTGCCATTGATTTCAGATAGATACCGATTATTATTTTAAGGAAAGCTCCCTTTATCCCTATGTTCTCTATTGTTTTTAATAGGAATGAATACTTATTGTGTCATAAGATTTTTTCTGCATCTATTGAGATTATCATATGATTTCTGTTGATTTTGTTATTGGTATGATCAATTATGGTCATAGTTTTCCTGATGATATGTTCTGATTTTCTTGTAACATCTCTCTTTATATCTAGATCATATATCCATTTTGACCTTATCTTAGTAAATGGTGTAAGATACTGATTGATGCCCAGTTTCTGCCACATTGCTTATTAGTTTTTCCAAAAATTTTTTACAAACTAATGAATTTTTATTCCCAAATTTTAAGTCTTTACACGTGTCAATGCAAGACTATCATTTATTTTCTGCAATATATTGTTTGTCCATTCTGTTCCATTGATCTACTTTCCTATTTCTTAGCCAGTACCTGATAGTTTTTGATAATTACTACTCCATAATATAATTTAAGATCTGATACTGTTAAATCTTCTTCCTTTGCATTTTTATTAATTCATTTAATATTTTTGACATTTTGTTATTCTAAATTAATTTTGTTATTTTTTTTAATTCAGTAAAAATAAAATGTTAGGTAATTTAATTGAGATGGTGTTGAATATATACATTAGCTTAGGTAAAATTGTCACTTTTTTCCTATTGATTTTGCCTATCCATGAATAATTAATATTTCTATGATGATTTAAATCTGATTTTATTTGTGTATGTATATTTTAAATTTATCAACCTGCTTACATAATTCCTGGGGTTATTTTGGCAGGTGTCTGCTAAGGTATTTTATACTGTCTAGAGTTATTTTAAACAGGGTATCTTTTACTATATTTTCTTGCAGGGCTTTGTTTGTGATGTAAAAGAATGCTGATTTATGTAGATTTGCTTTATATCTTGCTACTTTGTGAAAATTATTGTTTCAAATAGCTTTTTGCTTGACTCTTTGGGTTTTTCTAAGTATATCATCACATCATCTTTCTACAAGTCCAGAATTAGTTTTAAAATAGATTATACATGTACAATCATGTTAAACTTATTTCCATATTAATCATGTTGTGAAAAAAAATCAGAACAAATGGGAAAACCATAAGAAAGAAAAAAAACAAAAAAGGTGAAAATAGTATGATTTGATCTGCATTCAGTCGCCATGGTTATTTCTTTGGATGTTGATGGCACTTTCCATCATAAATATATTGGAATTGTCTTGGGTCACTGTATTGTTGAGAAGAACTAATTCTATCAAAACTGATCATTGCACAATGTTGCTGCTACTGTGAACAATGTTCTCTTGGTTCTTTTCACTTTACTCAAAAGTAGGTTTTAAAAATAATTTAAAAGATTAAAAATCCTACTGATTTAACTCTAATTTTGGATTTGTATCCCAACTGTATTTTTCTTTGAAGCTTTCTTTGTAAATGTCTTGAAGTCATACCTTTTCTGTATTTGTGTCTTGAACTCGCCTTTTGCCATAGCATCTCTTTACGATGGAATTCTTTTTTTTTTCTCATTCTTTTATCTTACTTCTTGACTTTATGTTAGTGCTGCATTCTGCATATTTCTGGTCTGAGCTTCTGTCCCTTATATCTCACTGCTACTGCTTTTGCAACTCTGCAAGGTTTTAGTATTCCCCAAATGGTTTGATTCAGAAAGAGTGCTCTTTCCTGTCCTCCTAGTCTGAATTATGCTTAATTTTTTTTTGTTTCAGTAAATTGCTGCTTGATTTAGTTATTATTAGCCACTTGGGAGACTTTGCAGGTTCACAGGAACTGATTTGACTCCCTTTTGATCTGGGACACTGTGCTCTGCTCCTGGAATTAGAACCACACAGCTACCATTTGCTTCCCAAAACTTGTTGCTCAGCACAGAGCTTTAGCCAGTGATCTCAACTGTTCTTGTCAGTCTTATATCTGTGACCTCAGACTGGATATTGAATAACAGGGCTGCAAGATGGGAAACATTCCTGCCTCCTTTACTTGCTCAGAGATCATCCAGGACCTTGTTTTTTTTTTTTTTTTTTTTTTTTTTTTGTCCTGGTGCTTTTTACTTTGATGTTTTGATGAATGCTGCAATATTTCCTGTCACTCACCACCACTGCACACACTCTCCTGATTAGATCCTTTTCTTAGTGTCTGCAGATCTCTCTAGGCATCTATTTAAGCCTCCCTGGACTCATTCTCTGTGTTTTCTTCTTGGCTTTTTCCATCAGAATTCAATCTGTTATATTCTCTAGATCTTTGTCTTGAGGAGGTTGGTGGATGAACTAGACTATGGCTTCTCTTACTCTGTTATCTTGATTCTGCCCAGCCAAGGCATTTACCAAGTGTAAGAACAGTTGGTTTTAAACACCTCCCCCCAAAAACTGAGGTACATTTTTCCCATAAGTATACACAGGCACTAAGAAAAGAGTGGGCTTAAATTTAGAATACAACTTATAGTGAGATACACGCATCGAGAACACATGTGGTCAGAGCTTAAAGTCACAACTGCTCAGTTATTTAGTCATCTTTCCTGAGTTTATTGCCCTAATTCTTCCCTCATGTACCGTAGGGGCAGGGGTCATATTCCCTGAAATTGCCTCCTCTCTCAGGCCAATATATTTCTGTATTTGTTTTTGTTAGTACTTGCATATATGATTGATTTGTGTTTTTTTTCCTACTAGTCTAGTCTCTCCAATAACAGTTAATGGAAGAGAGGTTTGTAACACTGGAGTGGGAAGAAATAATGGCAGTCTTCCCCATAAAGCATCTAGTCAAAGCTTTGTTCCACAAATATCATTGAAGTAGTTTGGCAGAGTGGGTAGAGAGCTGTCCTTCAAGCTAAGATGCGGATGTATGTTCTGCCTCTGACATGCTGACTGCATGATCCTGTGCAAATTGTCAGTACTTTAGACAAATCCTTAAGACTAAAAGCTCCAGAGACTGTGCTGATCTAAAAGGAGTTCTCTCCTGTATTGATCAAAAGAGATTCTTTATCTAGAGAGTTCCCTTTACCAATGAACTCATGAATCTAGTTCCTATCCCAATTGATAACAATTCTCCAATTAATAGACTTTTTTCCACTTTGTTTCCATTTTCGATACCACAAAATTGCTGCTGTTTTTTTATATATGGGACTTTTCCCTTTGTTTTTTACTTCCTCAGGCTATAGTCCAATAAAGGTTTAAATGGGTCAAAAGGCATAATCAGCTTAGTGGCCCTTCTAGTATAGTTTGTTTTTAAAATTTTAAATATCCCCCTCCCCATTATGTGTTAAAAACTATTTTTAAAACTTTTTTTTTTTTTTTTTTGCTGAGGCAATTGGGGTTAAGTGACTTGCCCAAGGTCATACAACTAGGGAATGTTATATGTCTGAGACCAGATTTGAACTCAGGTCCTCCTGACTTCAGGGCTAATGCTCTATCCACTGCACCTAGCTGCCCCTATTTTTTAAAAACTTTTAAAAAAGATTTTAATTTCCAAAATCTATCCCTCCTTCCCTCTTGCCCTCCTTTCCTCCTTCCTGAGACAACCAGATATGAGATATACATGAACAATTTTGTAAAACACTTTCAAGTAGAAAGAAGACTAGAATGAAAGGAAAAAAATGAAGGAAAGTGGGAAAATAGTATTCCTCAGTCTCTATTCAAACAATATCAGTTATTTCTTTAAAGGTGGATAATATGCTTTATATTAGTCCTTTGGGGTTGCCTTGCATCATTGTATTGCTGAGAATAGTTAAGTCATCCACAATTCTTCACTAAACAGTATTTCTATTACTGTGTAAATTATCCTGTTTCTGTTCACTTTACTTTGCATCAGTTCATGTAAGTCTTCCCAGGTTTTTCTGAAATCATTTTTCTTGTAATTTCACATAGCACAAAATATTGTATTATAATCATATACCACAGCTTGTTTAGCAGTTCTTCAGTTAGTGGTCATTCCCTCAATTTCCAACTTGTAGCCACCACAAAAAAGTTGTTATAAATATTTTGGTACAAATAAGCCTGTTCCCCTTTGATTTGATGTCTTTGGGATATAGACCTAGGAGAGGCATTACTGGATTAAAGGTGTGAACAGTTTTATAGCCCCTCAAACACAGTTCCAAATTGCTTTCTAGAATGGCTGGATCAGTTCACAACAATGCATTAGTGTCCCATTTTTACCATAGCCGCTCCAATATTTATCATTTTCCCTTTTTGTCATCTTGGCCAATCTAATAGATGCAAAGTGGCACCTTAGAGTTGTTTTAATTTGCATTTCTCTAATCAATAGTGATTTAGATATTAGTGATTTGTCTATTCTTTGACCATTTATTAATTGGGGAATGGCTTGTATTTTTATAAATTAGACTCAATTCTCTATATATTTGAGAAACAAAGCCTTTATCAGAGATACTTGTTGTCACCTCTTTCCCCATTTTCTGCTTTTCTCATAATTTGGTTACATTGGTTTTGTTTGTGCAAAACCTTTTTAATTTTGCATAATCAAGATTATTTTACATTTTGTAGTGCCCTCTATCTCTAAGAGTTTGGTTATAAATTCTTTTTTTTTCTATAGATATTTTTTTCTATAGATCTAACAGATAAATTAATTCATTCTTTCCTAATTTGCTTATGGTATCACTTTAATATTTAAATTGCATACCCATTTTGACATTATCTTATTATATAATGTGAGGTGTTGATCTATACCTAATTTCTGCCTATGTCCAAATGGTCTATGCCTAGTTTCTGACTATACCTAATCTATGCCTAGTTCTATCTAGTTCTACCTAGATTTAGTTCTGTTTGAGTTCTTTCTAAATTTATTTTATTTGAAGAAACAGAATAAGAAAAAAGAAAAATAGAAAAGAAATACTTAAAAATATGAAACAACACAAAAAAGAACACTGTCATATGCCCAGCAGAACATCAGGGAAGATTTAAAATATATAACAAGAAATACCAGTTCAAGAAAGTATATGTTTTAGTAGAAGAAAATATATTCATGAGTGTCCATCTTTATTTCTTTGCTTTTTTTTTTTTTGCCGAGGCAATTGGGGTTAAGTGACTTGCCCAGGGTCACACAGCTAGGAAGTGTCTGAGACCAGATTTGAACTCAGCTCCTCCTGACTTCAGGGCTGGTGCTCTAACCACTGCACCACCTAGCTGCCCCCATCTTTATTTCTTTGTAAATTATTCTTTTGTTCTCTGCTGCACACCTTTTTACTTTATTTTTTTCCCTCCTTTCATCCCCTCCACTTCCAAGCAGACTATAGTTAAGAAAGGATATATTTATATGTAGATATGTAGATACACACACACACACATATACCCACAACATACACACATAGATCTTTCCTATCCCTGCTTACCCTTTGCTTTAATTTTACTTCTAACTTGACTTGCTATTACTTAACCTCTCTCCATCCATAGATCCCTCCCTTGTCTTCTTCCCACACCTTTTGCTTCCATGTCCACCAATTCCTCTCCCCTTATTTCTTTAAAGATTTTGGAGGCTGCTATACCCTTCATCGTATATATGTAATGTTATCTATTTAACCCATTCCCGATGTGAGTAGGTTTTCAGAACTATGAGCTCTCCTCTCAATAATGCTTCTGAGTCTATCCTTCCTCTGCATCTCATTTGTATGACATAATTACCATTTTTACCTTAACTCTGCCCCAGTCTTTCTTTCAAGTTTCCCTATTATTGATGTTAACCTTAAACATATGCTATACATTTCCCATGTTAAAAAAAATTGTCCATATTGAGTTCCTTGAAACTGATCTTTGATATTGGCTCTATGTGTTAAATTTTCTATAAATATTCTATAAATTAAATTTGGTTGATAGAAAGTCCTGAAAACCTGCAACTTCACTGAATGTCCATATTTTTTCTCATTCAATATTATAGATAATTTTGTTTGAGGTCTAGTTCTTTTGATAGTTGATAGATATGATTCCAGGATCTGTGGTCTTTTATTGTGGCTGCTGGTAAATCCTGACCAATTCTAATTGTAGCTCCAGTGTATTTGAATTGTTTTTTTTTTTTTTTTTTCTTGTTTCTTTGATCTGGTGATTCCTGCCATGATGCTTTGTCCTGATTCTCTTTCAGTTTCTGGGCACTAGAGTATTCCCTGCTGTCATATGTACTCATGATCAGATCCCTTCACCAATATCCTCACATCTCTGTCTATCTGTGTAAGTTTCCCTAGACTGAAAGATGACATAAATTGTTATGGGTTTTCCTGAGAATACATACTTTATGTCGCATTGGAGATTTAAAACAAAAGGGTAAATGAATGCTAATCTCCAGATGAGATAACATTCATTAGCAGGGGTATGTTATTTGTTAATAAATGGGTTGAAGGTTTACTGCCATTAATGACAAAATCTCAAGCAAGAAGACAATTCCCCTTATGTTGGCTTTTTAAACAGAACAAAGAACAGACCAGGGTAGATGAAATTAAGGGCAACATGACTGACTACAGAGCCGAGGTGCAGGGAACAACATGATTGGATGGAAATTTGACGGGGCTGTGTGTGCAGCAACAACCTCCCTTCTCTCATGAAATCAAGAAATACTCATTGTCTGAGTGCAGGTATGAGATAGCAGCCTAGAACTTCTTAAAATTTAATTTAATTTTTTAAAGGTTGTACATGTACATTGACTTTTTACATATTTCCATATAATACAGGTTACAGCCCAGAATGTTGGACAGCCAACCAGATATCTTTGAAGGATAGTTTAGTGGAGTGAACATATCAGGTCCAAATTCCCTTTCTTGTTCAGACATATTCTCCAACATCAATTAAATTTCTTGAGCAGGAGAGTTGAATTTTTAAATTTAACACATTACAGGTCAGTTGAACTCTGAACTTAATTTAGAGACAAATAACCATGACTTAAGCAATTGTGGAACAAAATTAGTTAATTGTAAATAGAATCAATAAAATTAGTTAATCATAAATAGAATCAATAAGAAAATGCATTTCTCAGGAAAAGAGACGTCACAGCTCCATAATCCATAATCTCATCTAGGTCTTAGTTTCAAGAAAGTGTTAGACTCTAAGGCTTCTTCTCTGTGAGCTTAACTCTGCTCTCCTAAAAGTTTCTTTCCTGCTTAAAAATACCTACCTGGCTGATTACTTTAATGGAATGGACCACACAGAACTGAATTCTGGGATGCACTACATGGAACTGAATTCTTGGTTGAATTGTTGTGTCTTATACCCATAAGTTCAATGGGAGATATGCTTCCACATTGTGCTTCGTCTGTCACCTACAGAGACACAGAATTCAGAATGCAACTATACTTTTGAGACCACTGAGTCACATCCCCTTGATTCCTAATTGATTACATGAAAGGAGGATGGATATTGGGACCAGCACAAAATAAATGAGCTAGTGGCATTGAAAATAAAGAGACATGGGACAGTTAGATGGTGCAGCCATGAAGTCAGGAGGACCTGAGTTCAAATCCGGTCTCAGACACTTAACACTTCCTAACTGTGTGTCCCTGGGCAAGTCACTTAATCCCAATTGCATCAGCAAAAAAAAAAAAAGAAAGAAAGAAAATGAGACAGAGTTGCTGATAATTCACCAGAGTCATTTATTGAGAGAATTCATGCTGCTTATCTACCTTAAAACCACAGGTTATTTTTTGAAAGCATTGTTTTGTGACCAACCTGGTCCCTGTTTTTTTCAGGTCTTAGTTCCTGAAACATATTGTGATTTTTCTGGAGACTCAATCTTGTATAAAGTTCACAATGCCCCAAATAAATGTGCCAGGACCTTATGCTTTCAAGTTTAAATGTACCCTTGATTTATCTTAGGAGGAGGGGAACATTCCAGTTATTGAAGTCTCTAACTTCCTTGGAGTTCTCTACAGATGAGGATTTTGGAATATAATTTAGAGAGGAGGAAACAGGAAATTGCAGATTAAAAGTAACCTCAATGTCAGGAAGAACTCAGCCCTGACATATCCTGGTTATCTGAGCCCAAGAAAATCATTTCTTGATGCCCTCAACAACTTTATCTAAAATACAAGTTATGAAGCAGATATCAATCTGCATTAGTAAAAGGAGTTTTTTCACTGGGAGTTCCCTTTCCTGAGAACTCACTTGAGGGTCCATCTAATTTTTTTTTAAACAGATGAAGCTCATGGCATACACAGCCATTTTCTTGTTTTGTGAACATTGAAATGATTGCTTGTTAATGACTCTTACATTCATAATTACAAAATAACTAAGAAGGAAAGGGACTTCTGAGGGTCTTACGATCCAGAGCTTGAAGGGATCTTTGATGTCATCTAGTCCAACTCCTTTATTTTATAAGAAAGTGAAGGAAAGAGAAATGACGTGATGCACCCAAAACCATACATATAGTAAGTGAAAGTCAATATTTGATTCTAGGTTCTTTGATTCCAAATTCATTGTTCTTTCTACTGTATTCAGTGAATAGGGACCTTAAGGTCAATTGGTTAGCTCAGGATATAACAGACACATGCTTTCAAAAAGCCCAGGAATCATAGAATTATTTGTGGTTTTTGATAATAATAACTTTATAGCTTACAACCTTACTTGTCACCATCACCATCACCATCATTATCATTGTTGCCATTGTCATTAATGCTTTAAGCTTGTGAGTATTTTTCTCATTAGTATGTAAGAAGGAAGGTACCACAACTTTTATTTTTTCCATTTGCAGATAAAGAAACTGAGGCTCTGAGAGATTAAACAAATATTAGTGGTCACAACAATATTCTTGATGATTATAGCTGGCATTCACATAGCACTTAAAAGTTTGCAAAGTGCTCTAGAAATATTATCTCATTTTATCTTCACAACAATCCTGTGAGATAGGAGATACCCCCATTTTACAGATGAAGGGATTGAGGCATAAATAAAACAATTTGTCTGAAGGCACCCAGATAGTATTTAAGGCTGGATTTGACTCAGTTTTTCTTGACATCAGGTCTAATGTTCTAGATGTTGTGTCAATTAGTTGCTTCTAGGATGTGACTTTTTTCAGCTCATACAGGTAGAAGCTATCAGAGCCAGGATTGGAAACTGAAGGGACATTGTGCTTCCTCCTAATCAATTAGATTGAGGGTAGAGTCAAGGAAAAATTTTTCTCTAGAATGAGTGATTTAGAACAGCAAAGGAAGCTGTGAAGAATCTTTTTCTGGGAAGTGCAGGGAACGAGCAATTGCAGAAACTATAATTGATGACACTCATGTCTAAAAAGACTATGGTTAGGGTAGAGTATTAAGCTGAGTGTAAAATATTATTATTTTTTTTTTTTTTTTGCTGAGGCAATTGGGGTTAAGTGACTTGCCCAGGGTCACACAGCTAGGGAATGTTAAGTGTCTGAGACCAGATTTGAACTCAGGTCCTCCTGACTTCAGGGCTGGTGCTCTATCCACTGTGCCACCTAGCTGCCCCCGAGTGTAAAATATTATTAAGGAACAAATGGAAAGTCTTATACCTAAGGTGAAAAAAGTTAACTTTGTAAGAACAAATGTTGCTGTGCTACACATCAGTTTAACTGCAAAAGACTGGGCAGTTCTAGAGGATTAAAAAGTGACTATAAGGGGCAGCTAGGTGGTGCAGTGGATAGAGCACCAGCCCTGATGTCAGGAGGACCTGAGTTCAAATCTAGCCTCAGACACTTAACACTTCCTAGCTGTGTGACCCTGGGTAAGTCACTTAACCCCCATTGCCTCAACAAAAAAGAAAAAGTGACTATAAGTCAACAGCATGGTATTTCATCTAATTGATTTAATTTAATTTTGGGCATTCCTAAAAGAGGCATTGCACAACTTCTGGAATCAGGTGGTGATATTTACTTTGCTGAAGTCAGCCTCCATTGGGAGAATGGTGTTCACTTTGGATATCATGACTTAAAAAGGACACTAAGAAGCTGGAGTATTCAAAGATGGCAACCAAGAGAAGATCACAGGAAGATTTGTTGAAAGATCTGAGCATTTTAAGTCTGAAGAAAGGCGATCTAAAGGGATGAGCAAATATTATTATTTAAGCCTTTGGAAGTTTGTGATATGGAAGAAGGAAGAGACCTGGGTTTTTTTGGTTCTAGGAGCACAGGTGGAAGAGTTGGATAAAGACAAATCTATATTTGATGTGTGGGAAAAACTCCTAATAACTAGAGTGACTCGATTCAATTTAATTATTGATTAAGACCCAGAGAGCATGGAGATAGTAATGAGAAATCAGTCTGGAAGGCAGACAGGAGTCCTCTTTCAAAAGTTTATGAATGCAGAGAAGATCATATTGGAAGCAATTACTCCATTGGAAGAAATAGAGCCAGTGAAGCTGCTAACACAAGTGAATGGTAAGTCAGTAGGAATACAGCTTTGATGGCTGGATGGAGGATAGATTTGACAGAAGTCAACTATTCCAAAGAAGGCTAGCATAGTAGCCCAAGAGAGAGGTGATGTGAGTGAATAGCAATGGTGTCTATATGTGGAGAGAAGCAGATGGATAAGATGGAGAAAAAATATTAAACACATAGGATTTGATAGAATCACAGAGAGGATACAAAAAGAAGAAGAGGGCCAAGAACTGAACCCTGGGGCATACTCATGCAAAGGGCTGCACATGATAGGCAAAGCTCATTGCTTCTAAGCCTGATAGAAGTTCCTCACACCAATAAAAGTTGGTTCCAGGGGCCGACAAGAAGCAAGGCTTCTTGATTTCCTGAGCAGGAAGCATCTTGAAACTGATTCTGCAGGACCTGTTGGGTCTGATCTGTGCTTTCATAATTAGTGAAATGGGTCCTGAAAGACAGCAAGATTAGGAAGGAAGCAGAGCTCCACTGGCCAGATTAAAGATTAGGGAAGGTCAATGATTTAGTGTTGTGGGAGGCATTCAGAACCATGGAGAGAGACACTGTCCTGGGCACTCCATTTCAGATCTAATTGGAAAGGTTCCAAACCCTCATTTTATGAAACAGGAAATTGAGCCCTGGAAAGTATTGGGCATTTTACATTTAAGTCAAAAAGGGAGTCAATACAGAGCTGAGATTTTAACCCTAGAATTTACAGACTTTAAGTCATTACATGGCAAAGCCACACCAGAATTTGGGGAATGTCTCCCACTCAACTCTGTTTTTGCTCATCTCTTGCTCTCCTCAGAAGGTCCTGAATATGTGTGCAGATGTGTACTTTGGGGAGCCCCTAATGTAAGATGGTTCATATTCTCTTGCTCTCCTCAGAAGGTCCTGAATATGTGTGCAGATGTGTACTTTGGGGAGCCCCTAATGTAAGATGGTTCATATTCTGTCTTCAACTAGTCCCTACTTTGGAGGATAAAACTTTTGCTCTTGAGGATTTCTCTCATCCTTCCATATCCAGTGTTGGAAGGAAGAACAGTTTATGCACTTAAGTGCCCTAAAAGTTAAACAGAAGATTTTCTATTGGATCCTGGTGGCAACATGAAGCCACTGGAATTTATTGAGTAAGGGGGTGACATAGCCAGATTTGTAATTCATGAAGATCCCTTTGACAGATGCATGGAAAATAGATAGGAGTAGGAAGAGAGGTGAGATAAGACCAACCAGCAGGCTATTACAATAGTTAAGGAGCATATGAGATACAAAACTAGGGTACTGGCAGCATGAAAGGAGAGAAGGGGATCATATATAAGAGATGTTACAAAGGCAAAAATGACAAGGCCTAAAACCTTATTGGATATGGTGAAATGAGAGAGAGAATCAAGGATCACACCTAGGATTCAAGCCTGAGTGACTGGAAAGATGATGGTACTCTCTACAGCAATAGGGAAATTAAGAAGAGGAGAGGGTTATGGGGGAAAGATAATGAATTCAGTTTTCACCTTTTTGAATTTAAGTTGTCCATATGTTATTCAGTTTGAAATGTTCAATAGAGAGTTGGAAATGGGAGCCTGGAAGTCAAGAGAGAGGTTATGGCTGGACAAGTAATCTGAGAATCATCAGCATAGTGATAATAATTAAAATGATGGGAGTGGGTGAAAGCAACAATTGAAATAGTATTGTTAACAGTTATGACCCGTTTAAGAATCCATCAAAGTAAAGTGAGAAATGATTGTCAACTGTAGGAGGAGTGAACAATATCATACAAATCTGGAGAAGAGCATGAATGGCAATATCAAAGGCAGGTCAACAAGGATGAGGATTTGGGAAAAGCCACTAGATTTGGCAAGTAAGTCATCACTGGTAGCTTTGAAGAGAGCAATTTTAGCTGAGTGATAAGGTCAGAAACTGGAATGCAGATAATTAAGAAGTGAATGATAAAACAAGACAAGGAGGCATTCTTTGTAGACAGCTTACTCTAGAAGTTTATCCATGAAAGGGAAGAGGGATAGCAGATAATAGCCAGGGGAAATGGATGGACCAACTGAGGATTTTACATGACTATGTTTGAAGATAATAAAGAATGACACAGTAGACAATGAGATGATGGGGCTATCTGCTGGAGAAGATAGGATGGAATGAAATCACTTGTGTAACTAGAGGGATTGGTCTTGTCACATAGACTTTGTAATATTACTCTCTAACTGGGGCTGTCATCACAAGCCATTCATATTTCATGACCACCATTACCAGGGCAGAAACACAAGCAACTTGGGGCCATTAGCTCACCAGACTAAGCCTATTGCACTCCCTAGTGGTTGTATCAGCAACAAACCAGACAATAAACAGGCATTTGTGTTATTTTTTAAATCTTTAAACAGGCATTTATAATGAGCCTCAAACACTCTCTTGTGGGTTTCTCCTGACATTTGAACCTGTCAAAGCTGAAAAGGTCACCACCTGGACAGTTCCATCTCAAAACTTTCATTCATCTAAGATCAGGAAAGAGTGAATATTAAAGAGAGGCAGCAGTGTGTTCACAGCTTGCATTTAGTGGTGATGGTGGTGGGGGGACAACGCACAGGACCCCATCTCTTCGTTCACAGACTTCAAAGCTGGAAGGAAGAAGAGAGGGAAAGGGACAAGTATAGTCTATTCAGTTTCAGATTATGTGATCTCTTGGATTTGGCAACCGAGAGACCATTGGTCATTTCCAAGACAGCAGTTTTGGAGAACACATTTTAGGGCCTAAAAGGAGATTAGTTCCTGATTACAGAAGGCCTTTTCAAGCGCTGGAGATAGTGAAAGAGAGTTAAGGATTTTTTTCTGAGCATGAGGAAGATAGGAACATTTTTAGAGATAATCCCAGCAGACAGGGATCTGACCTTTTACAATTAAATCCAAGTATCTATTTGGAACACATTTGAAAAATATGGTGTACTTTCTTGGCCTAATTTATTTTTCAATAGTATTTTATTTCCCCCCCCCCCAGTTACATGTCAGGAAAATTAATTTTTGACTAAGTGCTTGCCAGTTTCCCCAAGAATTCTTCCAATATAGGGAACTTTTCCTTTAAACCAGGAGTGTTTAACTTTTTTAATCTGGACTTTTTTTTTTTTTTTTTTTTTACCAGTCCGGTGGACCCTTCTCGGAATAATGCTTTAAAAATAATTGAAAGAAGTGCTACGTTTCATTTAGAGGTAAATGAAAATAAACATTCTTCCCTTCAACAGCGCTACAACTTCCCAGCCTCTGAAATCTACCCATCCGCCCCACGTTAAGTGTTCCCGCTCTTAGCCAGCTTCTCCAAGTTTATCACTCTCGCCATAAGAACGGAAGCTTCTGGGAGAAAGCCATTAACAGATTTTGTATTTGCGGTCCAGGGACGAATTTAGGGACTTCGAGCACTGACGCGAATGCGCCTGCGCACTGGTCCAGGTCGTTGCTCAGTCCCACCGCGGGCCCAGTCAAGGCTCGCATGCGCATTGCGATGCCGCCGTCGCACTGCAGTCCCAGTCACGTGGTGCTGTAGTGTGTGTGTGTGTGTGGGGGGGGGGGGGGGGGGGGGCTGGGCGCCAGACGGAAGTGAAGGGCTGAAAAGGGGGGTGAGGAGAGCTGGCGGCCGCGGCCCCGGTGAGTCCTTCACTCGGACTTGCGGGTACCAACTACCCCTCACACGGAAGGGAGGGCTTTTTCCGGGCCGCGACCGCCGCCTGGAGTGGGCGAGAGACTCTTCTCTGCGGAGAGGGGTGGGGGAATGGGAAGGCGGGAGAAAGACCATTATCTCGGAGTCGCGGGGGGTGGGGTGGTGAAACCAAACCAATGAACAAGCTGGGGGAGATGGGTGCGCCCTTTAGCTGAGGGGAGGGAAGGGAGTGAGCGCATCCATTGGCTGAGGGGAGGGAAGGGGTAAACGTGCCTATTGGCTGAAGGGAGGAAAAGGGGAGGGCTGGGCGTGCCTATTGGCTGAGGGGAGGGAAGAGGGAAGGGGGACGGACGGGTGGAAGAAATCCGAGTCTGGGTAGGTGAAGGGCAACTCAGTGCGCCTGCGTTCAGATGGAGGGGCGGGACATGCTCATATTTAGAAATTGGTGGGCGGGAATAATGATAGGGGCTTACAATCTAATGGGCTAGGATTTGAACCCAGAGACTCTCCACCTTTCCAGGTTTCCCCAGGTCTACATTCCCCTCCAGTCATCAAAGCATTGCTTAAATGCCTCCCGTGTGCCCAAGCAGCCCTCCCTGGCACACAGTAGGCACTTAATCAGTGTTTATTGCAAGAAGAACTTTCCATAAGGGTGGTTGCTGACATTGACACGGTTTGCTTCACGGGGGCCCACCTGGGTGGGCTCCACTGCTGACTGACCGTTGGGAGAGCAGTGCCCACGCCCAAAACTGGGGCCACCTAACACTCTTCCGTGGCTCCCAGAAGTGTAGCCGTCCGGCAGAGGGACTAACCCAGTTGAGGTTAACCAGGGTTCCAGGGGCTGAAGGGGAAGCAGGTATGGAGGCCTCCAGGACCCCCAGGTCCCCACTCTGCATCTGCAGGCAGCACCGGCTCTCGGCTGCCCCACCTTCCTCTGCTGTCCCATCTGACAGTGGCGGCTCCGGAAGTGAAAGCTTAATTAATGTCCGCCCAAATCAGATGCCCGGTGCCTTTGACCCTTCCTCCCTCTCAGAGTCCTGTTGGAGCCAAGTGAGCAGTGGGTGTGAAAGCAGGGAGACCGGCACAAGCCTGCTGCCCACTGGGCCCCTGGGTGCCCGAGTCCCGACGGACCTCCCTGCTTTATGCCCCTGGTCCAAAGACAAGCCCCCGGACTGTCCCTCTGTCCGGCCATTGCATCTCCAGCTGGCCTCAGGCCACCTTTCTCTCCTCCCACTCCCCCATTTTTCCAGGCTCCATGCCTGGCCCTAGATCAGACTGCTGGGGAGGGTCTCAGCTCTGATTTGGGGCGCCATTTCCCTTGCCCAGGTTAACTTTCCAGTGGTACAAGAGGCCCATTTGGCCTTGCAGTAGGGGCCAGGATACCCTGCTCTGGGTATCCACTGAGGGCTGGTGGCTCTTACCCAGACTAAGAGGCAGGAGGCCTAGGGCAGAGCCTGCCCAGCTCTGACACCTGTGGGTTTCCTGTGCCTCAGTTTGCTCATCTGTTGAGTGGGGCTCATGATACCTGTAGTAACAACCCCCCCCCCCCGGGGGCCCATGACACTGCAGGTGACATCAGTCCTCCAGGGCCAGGAGGTCCCACACAGGTCTTGTTCCAGGGCTGACTGATTGTGAGAAATCACTGGAGGAGGCTGGGAGGAGTCCTCCCAGCGTCCCTCCTGCTGCTTTGAAGTCTGCCCACATGTGGGAGAAGAGCAAGTTTGGGCTGGTGGAGCCAGCTCAGAGCAGGGTGGAGAGCTTGTCCAGAGGCGGGCCCAGCAGCCTTGGGGCTGAGCAGGTGTAGACCTAGCTTGGGCTATCCTGCCCCAGGGAGGAAGGGGATTCTTGTTCCAGTCTGGGTCAGACCAGGGGCCTTGCCTGCTGGGAGGCTGGCAGTCCAAGCGGGAGTGAGGGAGAAGCCGCCAGATGTGTGGGTCCTGCGAGTCCTCTGGCAGCATCTGGCTTTGGCTCACAAGCACCACACATCCGGTCCCTGCTGCGAGCCCAGGACTGGGCCACAATCCAAGCCAGAGACCCAACAAGTCTCTGCCTGAGGAGCTTTGCTTCCTCTTGGAGGCAGATGTGGGAGCAAGCTGGAGCTGAGGCCCTCAGGGCTGAGACAAGGCCCAGTGACTCCTGCCAGGAAAGGGCTGCAGGGATGAGGGGCGCAGGTCCTGCCATCCTATGAGGGTCACTGCAAGGGGATGCACATCTAGGCTTCCTGGAGCAGCATCCACCTTCCTCAGGGGTCCCTGAGTCCTGCCTGCTGCCAGGTACAGGGAGGGGCAGAAACCCACCTTCCCGGGGTGTACCCTGAGGCTTCTGGGGGCTCCCCCAGTCTTCTCTGAGGTACGGCCTTCCTCTCAGTCCTGAGCCATCCCCATGGGGCATCATGCACCTTCCTGGCCAAGCCCTCCTTTTCCTTCTCCAGGCAGCCTTCCAGGCTTTGCTTCTGGGCTCAGAGTGCATCCAGACCGCTCTTCTCTCTTGCAGACATGGAGGACCCCTCTGCAGGCCAGGGAGGGCAGCCCAGGGAAGGGGCGAGGGCCCTACCCTCTTGCTGGGTATTTCCTCGGAGGTATCATTTCACGAGGGAAGTGGGTCCCCTGCACCCTATTCCTGGCCAAAAAATGGGTCCTGGGGCACTGAAGGCCTTGAAGGCCAAGATAGGTGACAGGTAGCTCTGCTGTTCATTCTCATCCTGGCCTTGGCCAGGTCCTGGGGGCGGGGGAATCTAGGGAGGGAGCTGTGGGAAAGGTGAAACCCTGAGAGGAGGGGGCCATGGATCTAGTGGGAAGGGGTCAGGATTAGAACTCAGAGCTCGGCTTCTAGGGATCCAGCCTAGCCCGGCTCCCATTAAGGAAGTGGGTGTTTAAAAAGAGATGAGCCGTTCTTAGCTGCACAAGCCCTGGGAGACGCTGTGTGCCCGCCTGGCTTAGGGTTGTCAGAGCCCCTTTGCAGGGGCAATGGTCTGGAAGGAGCCAAGGGGTTGTGGGGATGGGAGGCCGTACAACGGAATTAGGAGCTGTAAGGCAAAGGCAAGATGGAGTCACACGATGCCCTGATGGGATAAAGGGGTTTCAGAGTTCATGAACGAGGAGATGGAATACTAGTGGGTGACCGCAAGACCTGTCTGCATGGCGGAGGTGATAACTCAGGTGAGGGGATGGCAGGGGGGGAGGGACCTCCCAATATGAGGAGAGCTAGGAAGGAGAGACTCATCGAGGAAGGGATAAGTTCCCAGGGCCAGTTGGTAAAAGTAAGGATCAGATGAACCTCAGAGTAGGAAAGGTCACCAAGTGATGGGGGTCAGGCTGGAGGTGGACATGGATGGGAGCAGCACTTGGGTTCCCCCAAACACGGCCAGTCATGCTTATTGGCCCAGGAACACGAGCTCAGGAGACAGACACTGGGAGGTCAGGAAGAATCACAGATAGGAGCAAGAAGCACTGGATTCTGGTGTAGAGAATGGGCACCATTTTGTGTCTGTTGGGAGAAAGGAAAATCCAAGGAACAAGGAACAACGGCTGTAGAGCTTAGGGGACGATGCTACTAACTTCTTGAGGCTGCTCAATATAGGCTTTATTTCGATTTTCTCACCCAATGAGAGTGATCTTTGCACTGGAGAGGAAAGACTGAAAATGTCCCACTGGGCTTGAGCATCCCAGGCTAAGTGAGGAGACCCTGCCATGAGTGAATCCAAGCCCTGGGCTCCCAGCAAATCTCGATTTCAAGTCCTGCTTTTTTTGGGTTCACTGGAGGCAGAGTAAATTTTGTTCCAGCCTTCAGTTTTATTCTGTATATGCCTTTATTTATTTATTTATTTATTTATTTATTTATTGATTTATTTATTCATTCATTCATTCATTCATTCATTCATTCATCCATTTATTTATTTATTTATTTATTTATTTATTTATTTATTTATTTATTTATTTATTTATTTATTTATTTATTTTTTAAGATATGTTTCTTATAAACAACAGTGTTACAGGGTTTTGTTTTCTTTTCCAGTCGTCACTCTTTTTTTTATTGGATTATTCCATTTATATTTAAGGTTATTAGAGTTAGATTTATATCTTCTTCTATTTGTTTTTCATCTTTTTTTTCTGAGTTAGGATTTTCCTCCTCTTTACCTTGGTAAAGAATGTACTTTCTGGAGCAGCTGGGTGGTGCAGTTGATAGAGCACCAGCCCTGAAGTCAAGAAGACCTGAGTTCAAATCTGTCCTCAGACACTTAATACTTCCTACCTTTCTGACCCTGGGCAAAAAACAACAAAAAAGAATATACTTTTCCTTTTTCAATTATTTTAATTTAACCTACTGTTCTCATTGACTCTTCTTCAAAACCTCCAGCACCTTCCCCACTCCTGTTTGTTATTCCCTTCCTTCCTTTTGCTTAATGTAATTCATTCCTTTTTCTTTTTATCTAGTTATATAAATTTCTCCTCTTTTTTTCTCTTAGGTAAAATCTTTCTTCCTTTCCTCCCCTTTAACTTTAGGTTTTAAAATTTCATATTCTGCATCTTTTTTCTAAGTTCTGTGCTTGATTGCCCTTCCCCTTCTGTTGGTTCTAGTCTTTTGTTCCTTCCATTAAAGATCCTAAGACCCAGTTAATCCTTCTTTAGTCTCTGTCTTTCTTATGGAATTAAACCTGTGCAGGCTCCTTATGTGAGTTCCTGCTTTTGAAGAGTTCCATGAGGTTGCCCCCAGTCCTCATTACGTGTTGTGCTTTTCTCTTAGCTCTAACAGTTTCTATGGTTCAAAGAGAAGATTTTGCTGTGACTGCTGGGAATTGTTCTATGTCTCCAACTGTACAGTTCAACATTAAAACTTTCCTTTTCCCATCCGTTTTTTTTTTCTCCATGATAACTTTTAAAATTTTCATTTATTTTTTATTTGTTTGTTTGTTTATTTATTTAGACCATCTCTCATGAAATCTCCTCCCTGGGTCCAGGCCTTTACAAATTTCTGCATGGTAGTTGTTTCTAGGAGCTCCAATTTCTCTCCTAAAGCAGGATGAGTGGATTGTGGAAGCACCAAAGCTCCACAGATTATACCCTCTGTGTCTGTGTCTTTTCCTACTTGGGAATGTTCTTCAGTAGGATCTCCTCCCACCATTGTCTCAAGGTTTCCCTTTTCCTTTCTCCCATTTCAATACCATTACTTCCTCACTTATTTTCCTTTAGATTCCTTTTTTTTTTTTTTCTGAGAAACTACAGAAGTTTTCCTCTTTCATTTTTAGCCTTTGACTTCACTAGTGCATACCTTCCCCTTCCCATCTTCTTCACTTCCTCCTATGTTTCCTTCTATTCTGTAATTTAATCCCACAAAAATCATTGATTCACTTGTAGACATAGTACTATGGTGCTTAGTCCTAGAAGTTGTGAGTCTGTTTCTTTATCAGCACCTCTGTTTGGCTTCTGCTTTCATCCCAGTCTCCTTATGTTATTTTTAGGTGGAAATTTCCCAACGAGCTCTCTGATGTTACTTTGTTGTTGTTAACTTCACAGGAATATTTCTCTTTTTAGTTTTTTTTTCCTTTTTTTTTTTTAAATCCTAGGGCATTCATTTAATTGTCTGTGCCTTCCTTGTGCCTTGCTCAATCATTTACTTTTTAATTTTTGTTTTGGTCAAGAGTGTTTGCAAAGCAAACAATTTGTTCAGGTCTGTTTTCCTTTGCTGGAATACTTCATATGCTTCTTTTAAAAAAATGGAATATTCGCCTTTTTCATTAATGATTAGGCTCAGGTTTGCAGATTATGTTACCAGAGTGCTTTTGCTCTCTAGATAAATTATTCCATTCTCTCTTACAGTTTCTGGTGAGTATAGAATAGTTTTCTGTTTCTTGAATTTCCTTTTTTTATATGAAGATTTCCTCTGGTTGATTGCAAAATTTGTTGTTTGCCATTGGAATGGTTAACTTCAATCACTGTTTGTCAGTTTAGTTTTTTTCCCTAGAGGTGACTGCATTCTTTTAATTTGCAGTTTGTTTTCTGTGTTCAGAGGATCTGAGCATTTTCAAATATAGTTTGCTGCATTGTATTGTTCAGATTTTTTGACTTGCATGTATAGAGATCACATTTTCTTCTTATGTTATTGTTTTTAGCTTGTCTTTTAAATTGTCTTTCTCTTCTTGACTTTGCATTACCAATCAATTCTTCTCTCTCTTTTTTCTGTAAGTTTAGCTACAAAGGAGTTAAAAGTTTTTCAATTTTGCCTTTTATTTTTGCTTTGCAGGCTAGAAATTTTGCTTTCACAATTCTGCTTTCTCTTTTTAAGCCCTGCTGGCACACCCTTCTGTGGTTCCTAGCCCTCTAGAGAATCTCAAGAGGCTTTTCCACCATCACATCTTTATTTATTTTCTTTTGTCCACAACATTTACTGATAGCTATCTGGACTCTTTCATATGATCTGGAGGCTATGTTCCCTTCTGTTATTAATATCTTCTCTCTTGGTTTATTTTGTTTTCTGTCACTTTTAATTTTAGTGATTTTTTTCTACATTACATACATTTACAGAGTACTCCCACTTGTGAGATATCTTTCATAACAAAACAAAACAAGTAAAAAAACAGTGAATTCATCTGAAAGTGAATGTAACAGTTCTCATCTGTAGCCTCCTTCCACCTCTCTATTTTATTTTATTTATTATTTTATTTATTAAGGCTTTTTATTTATAAAACATATGCCTGGGCAATTTTTCAATATTGACCCTTGCAAAGCCTTCTGTTCCAAATTTTCCCCTCCTTCCCCCCATCCCCTCCCCTAGATGGCAGGTAGTCCAATACATGTTGAATATGTTAAAATATATGCTAAATATGTATACATATTTATACAATTATCTTGCTGCACAAGGAAAATCAGATCAAGAAGGAAAAAGGAAACCTGAGAAGGAAAACAAAATGCAAGCAAGCATCATTAGAAAACATGAAAATGCTATGTTGTGGTCCACACTCAGGTCCCACAGGCCTCTCTCTGGGTGTAAATGGCTCTCTTCATCACAAGATCATTGGAACTGGCCTGAATCCTTTCATTATTGAGAAGAGCCACATCCATCAGAATTGATCATCATATAATCTTGCTGTTGCTTTGTATAAAGATCTCCTGATTCTGCTCATTTCATTTAGCATCAGTTCATATAAGTCTCTCCAAGCCTCTCTGAAATCGTCCTGCTGGTCGATTCTTACAGAACAATAATATTCCATAACATTCATATACCATAATTTATTCAGCCATTCTCCAACTGATGGGCGTCCTCTCAGTTTCTAATTTCTTGTCACTACAAAAAGGCCTGCCACAAACATTTTTGTACATGTGGGTCCCTTTCCTTCCTTTAAGATCTCTTTGGGATATGAGCCCAGTAGAAACACTGCTAGGTCAAAGGGTATGCACAGTTTGATAGCCCTTTGGGCATAGTTCCAAATTGTTCTCCAGAATGGTTGGATCACTTCACAACTCTACCAACAATGTATTAGTGTTTTCCCACATCCCCTCAAAAATTCGTCATTGTCTTTTCCTGTCATTTTAGCCAATCTGAGAGGATATGTAGCGGTACCTCAGAGTTGTCTTAATTTGCATTTCTCTGATCAATAGTGATTTGGAGCACCTTTTCATATGACTTAAAATGATTTTAATTTTTTCATCTGAAAATTGTCTGTTCATATCATTTGATCATTTATCAATTGGAGAATGACTTGAATTCTTATAAATTTGAGTCAATTCTCTATATATTTTAGAAATGAGACCTTTATCAGAACCTTTGAATGTAAAAATGTTTTCCCAGTTTATTGCTTTCCTTGTAATCTTATCTGCAATAATTTTGTTTGTACAAACTTTTTAACTTGATATAATCAACATTATCTATTTTGTGATTAATAATGATCTCTAGTTCTTTGGTCACAAATTCCTTTTCCACAGATCTGAGAGGTAAACTATCCTATGTTCTTCAAATTTTTTATAATGCCATTTATGTCTAGATCATGAACCCATTTCAACCTTATCTTGGTATACGGTGTTAGGTGTGGGTCAATGCCTAGTTTCTGCCATACTAATTTCCAATTTTCCCAGCAGTTTTTGTCAAATAGTGAATTCTTATCCCAAAATCTGGGGTCTTTGTCACCTCTGTATTTTAAAAAATGTTAACAGAAACATATTTTTCTGTCATTGCCTCCTTCCCTTCTCATTGAATTAAAAAAAGAAAAAAATTATAATAGATATGCAGTTTATACTAAAATTCTTCCAGTAGCTGTAACAAAAATATGTTTCATTCTGTTGAGGTTGGGAAGGGGGACCCAAAAGTTTGAGGCCATATACTGGTGTCATGTCTCAAAAGAATCTGCAGACTTGAACCCATCTCCTTAACCAAGGGGCAAAGTTTATTGTAATAGTAACATCATTACAAAGTGGACTGCAGATCTAAGAGAATTTAGCAGAGAAACAGCAAGGAGATACATTTATCCAGCTTTCAATCAACAATATGCTAATTCTGTGGCTCATAGGTAGGAAGGAGATGTGGTCTCCAGAATTTGGCTCTTGCTGACAAGATTACCAGTCAATCATGAATTGAGGAGTGGTCTCTGGAATTTGGTTCTCACTGGCCAGCAGATTATCTATCTGATAGTCAGCAATGAATTGAGGAGTGGTCTTTTCACTATTGTCTCTGGAGTTTGATCTGTGGGACTGTCCTGAGGCGTGAAACTATCTGACTGAGGAGTGGCCAGAATCAGACAGATTGGGTGTGGGAGTTTCCTGAGGCCTACTCCAAAGCCAGAAGACCTAGAATCACTGACTTATTGCCAGAACAGAAGCTTTCCCCACAAAATCAGGGGACCACAAAATCATATTACATCAATTCCATACCCTAAATCCATCATTTCTCTGATATAGGTAGCATATTTCATCATTATTTCTCTGTAATCTTGAGTGGTCATTGCGCATCACGGCCTTACAGCTCTTGAAGGCAGAAGCCATCTGGGCCACAGTCTGCAGGCCTAAGTTTCCTCATCTCTAAAATGGGGAATTGCCAAGATGCCATCTGAGACTCTTCTGACTCTAGAGGTTTCTGGTCTGAAGATTTCTGGGACATGACTTGCGGGACACTTTCTCTAAGCTGCACAAGAGCTTCTTCCACCTAATACCAAGTCGCCCAGTAAGGCAAAGCCAACTCAGTCAACAGGCACTTATTAGGTACTTGCTGTATGCTAGGCACCGGCCTAAGTGCTGAGGATACAGAAAAAGGCAAGCATGCTCTCAGACCCACCTGAGGGGCAAAGATGATCAAAAAGGCAAATGGAAAATGTTGGGAGGGCTATGGGAAAATGGGAACACTAATGCACTGTGGGTGGAGCTGTGAATGGGCCCGGCCATTCTGGGACACAACCTGGAAGGATACACCAAAATTTTCCTTTGAGCCAGCTGTGCCCCTTGCTAGGCCTATGCCCAAAAAAGATCAAAGAAGTCCTGCCTGCTTGTGCTTCCTTCTTCCCTCCTCCACCTCTGTCTTAACAGAATCATAATTAGAATCAGAGCTAAGGGGCAGCCCTCCGAAGCCATCTTAGTGGAACCTGAGCTCCCCCCCCCCCGGGGGGGGGGGGGGTGCACAGCCCATGGGCCCCACAAGCATCAGAATCCTGGCTTGAATCATCAGCTAATGTTTCCTTCTCTGACTCTGCCTCCCTACTGCCATCCTTTGTTGCCATTTGTGCCAGAAATTAGAAGGGGTCTTAGTGGGTTAAATCAACAAACATCCCCTATGTGCCAGCCATTGCATTAAGTCAGTCTGGGGATACAAATAAAAGGCAGAAACAGCTCCTCTCCACAAATAACTTGTAGTCTTTATTTTCTCCACTTAATAATATTTTATTATTTTTAAATCACACGTAAAGATAGTTTTCAACATTCACTTTTATAAGATTTGGCTTCCAATTTTTTTTCTCCTTCCCTCCTTTTCCTCCTCCCTCTCCAAGACAGCAAGCACTCTGATATGGGGTCGACATGGGCAATAATATTAAACATATGGTTTTAATTTTAGTTATGTTGTGAAAAAAGAGTCAGAACAAAAGGAAAAAAATAAGAAAAATATCAAAGTGAAAATGCTATGTTTCAATCTGCATTCAGATTCTATATTTCTTCCTCTGGATGTGATTAGCATTTTTCATTATGGGTCTTTTGGAATTGTCTTGGCTCATTGTATTGCTGAGAAAAGCTAAGTTGGTTGATCAGTGTACAATGTTGCTTCTGTGTATAATGTTCTCCTTATTAACTACTCACTTCACTCTGAATCAGTTCATTCAAGTCTTTCCAGGTTCTTTGGAAATCTGCTCATCATTTCTTGTAACACAATAGTATTCCATTATGTTCATAAGCCACAACTTGTCCAGCCATTCCCAATTGATGGGCATCCCCCCAATTTCCAATTCTTTGCCACCACAAAAAGAACTGCTGTACATCTTTTGTTTATGTGTGCCTTTCCCCTTCTTAATGATCTCTTTGGGATACAGATCTAGCAGTGGTATTGCTGGATAAAAGGTTCATCACAGTTTGATAGTCCTTTGGGCACAGTTCCAAGTTGTTCTCCAGAATGATTGGATCATTTCACAACTCCACCAACAATGTATCAGTGTCCCAGTTTTCTCACATCCTCTCCAATATTTATCATTACTTTTTCCTGTCATATTAACCAATTTGAAAGTTGAACTGGTGCCTCAGAGTAGTTAAATTTGCACTGATTAGAGAAATGCAAATGAAAACAATTCTGAGGCATCCCCTCTAATCAATAGTGATTTGGAATATTTTTTTAATATGACTATAGATGGCTTTAATTTCTTTATCTGAATATTGTTAGTATCCTTTGACCATTTATCTTTTGGGGAATGACTTGTTTTCTTATAAATTTGACTCAGTTCTCCATATATTTTAGAAATGAGACCTTTATCAGAAACTTTGGCTGTTGGCTATTGTCCTTCATTCTCTAAGACATCACTAGGATAGAGTCGAGTTACTACCTCTCTGACTATGGCTGATTGGACCAATTTGAGCTCAAAATGCTCGGTCACAGGTCGGACAGGAATAGGCCATATGAGCATTTGGGGGGGGGGCTTCTCTAATTTTGCACATCTTGCATTTCTTTTGGGCTAATTTAATTCTGCTTTGCTCATATTGCACAGCACCTTCTCTGAGGAGGGCACGCCATGCTGGGCAGTCCTGCCCATGTCTCCCCATACAATGGATTCCAAACTTCTTCAGAGAGACCCTGAGAGTGTTCTTGTATCGCTTTTTTTCTGACCACCTGGTGAGCGCTTGCCTGGTGTGAATTCTCCATAAAATAATCCTTTTTGGCATTTGAACAACATGGCTGGCCCAACAGAGCTGAGCTCTCTGCAGCGGAGTTGGAAGGTTCAGCAGTTGAGTCTGAGAAAGGACCTTGGTGTCTGGTACCCCATCCTAGCGGGGGATCTCCAGAATCTTCCTGAGGCAATTCAAATGGAAGCAACTCAGTTTCCTGGCCTGGTGCTGGTATCCAGTCCAGTTTCACATCATATAACGGTGAGGTCAGCATTACAGCTCTGTAGACCTTCAGTGTGGTAGTCAGTCTAATACTCCTCTCCCACAACTTTTGTTTGGAGCTTCCCAAACTTGGTATACAGCCAAGGTTGAGAGAACATATTCAAAACTTCCCCATTTACTGTAACTGATGGTTCCACCTATGGGTGATGTGATGCTGAGTACATTTCGTAATGTGCTTACTTAGTTGTAAATTCTTTGCTCCTTCACAGATCTGACAGGTAAACTTTCATTGCTCTTCAAATTTGCTTATGGTATCACTCTTTAAGTCTAAATCATATACTCATTTTGATCTTATCTCGGTAGACAATTTAAAATATTGGTCTGTGCCTAGTTTCTACCATACTATTTTTCAATTTTTCTAGCAGTTTTTGTTAAAAATAGTAAGTTCTTATTCCAGAAGCTGGAGTCTTTGACTTTATCAATCAGTTGTCTTGTGTACTCACCCTATTCCACCGATCCACCACTCATTTCTTAGCCAGTACCAAATGATTTTGATGATGGCCACTTTATAATGTTGTTTTAGATGTGATATGGCTAGACTACCTTCCTTGGCATTTTTTTCATCACTTTCCTTGTTATTCTTGACCTTTTGTTTTTCCAGATGAATTTTTTCATTTTCTAGTTTTGTAAAAAAAATGGTGGTTTGACTAGAATGTCTCTGAATAAATAATTTAGATAGGATTATAATTTTTATTATATTAGCTCTGCCTATCCATGTGCAATTGATTTTTCCCAATTATTTAAGTCCGACTTTATGTGAAAAGTGTTTTGTAGTTGTCTTCTTATAATTACTGGGTTTATTTTGGCAAGTAGACACCCAAATATTTTAGACCATCTACAGTTATTTTAAATGGAATTTTTCTTTCTAACTCTTGCTGCTGGTCTTTGTTGGTCATATAAAGAAATGCTGTTGATTTTTGTGGGTTTATTTTATATCCTGCAACTTTGCTAAATTTGTTAATTATTTCAGTAATTTTTTAGTTGATTTTCTAGGAGAAAGCTCATATTCTAATGGAAGAGAAACAGACAAATATATACAAACAAGATCTATAGAAGACTAACAAGAAATAGTGAATAGAAGGAAAGCACAGAAATTAAAATTGATAAAGGTGAGAAGCTGGGACTTGATGGAAGCCAGGGAAGCTAGAAGGCAGAGATAATGAGGGAAGTCATTCTACTTGTGGACACAGAGAAAATGTTCAGAGCCAGCAGGTGGCGGTCTTGTTCCGGGAGCGGTTGGGAGGCTGGTGTCATGGTCTGCAGAGAGCGGACTGGGAGGCAGGAGGGGCTAAATAGGAAGGGCTTTGAATGCCAAACCTCAGTTTGGATTTGGTCCTGGAGCTGATGGCGGGTCGGTAGCGACATGGTCAGATGTGCACTTTAGAAAAGTCCCATTGGGGGCTAAGCAGATGGTCAGCGTGGAGAGGGACCCGAGGCGGGCAAACCCCTTGCAGCTACTGCAGGAGTCCGGCTGGGGGCCCACAAGAGGATGTGGGGGCAGTGCCCGAGGAGAGAAGGGAGTTTATTTGAGAGGTTCTGCAGAACTGAACTCCACAGGTCTTGGACCAGCTTGGATATGGGGATAACAGAAAGTGAGGAGTCCGGGATGACTCCCAGATCACACCTGGGGGCCTGGAGGAGGGTCAGGATCCTTGGCTTTCCCAGAGACTTAGAGTGGACTGACTCTCTGGCCAGTTTCTGATTTCACCTCACTCACCATTTCTTCCTTTCCTAGGAGCCTACAGTGTCTCCAAAAGAAGAGGGGGAGCGGCCGGGGGCAGCTGGAGAGGGAGGCAGAGCACAAGCAGTCCACCTCAGGCTCCCATCTCATTAATGATGATGGAGTCCACTCCACAGCCTGTGTAGTTGGAGGCAAGATGGTGGCCGCAGCGGCCAGGATTGTGGTGGAGGCTTCTGGGGAGGCTGCAGAGGAGGATGAGGAGGAACCAGAAGGCGAGGGCGAGTTGGCGGCCGGGGTGCCAGCTCTGGGCAGGGCCTTGTGGAGGATAAGCGGTTCCTGTGTGTGGCCTGTGGCAAACACTTCAAGCAAGCCTGGGAGCTGTTCAGCCACGAGGTGGTCCACAAGTCAGCCCGGCCCTTCCGCTGCAAGCTCTGTGATGCGGTCTTCAAGCGACATTCTGACTTCAAGAGCCAGGGCCTGGTGCACAGCCAGGAGTGGCCCCACACCTGTGAGGCCTGTTGTAAGGGCTTCAAGAGGGCCACAACCTGCAGGTAAGCCAGGGAAGCAAGAAGGGGTGGGAGAGCTGGAAGGGAGAAGGAGAAGGTGGGGGACTGAGAAGGGCAAAGGGGGCTTCTGGGGAAAGAGAGGAAAAGGCACAGGGAGAAAGAGGATATGGGGAAGGTGGGGAGAAAAGGGAGGAGGAGGGATAGGGAGGGCCCAGGGTGGGCAGGGCCCCATCACCCCTCCTGCTCTGGTCTCCTTTGCCTTTGCCCAGATTTGACCCTGTGGTTGACATTTATACCCCACCCTCTCTCCCCCAATCCCCTGGCTCCTCATCTTCTCAAAAGCCCTGACCTGGGTCACCCCCACCATCTGTCTCCTATTGGGTGAAGTTGGACAACTGGGCAGAGCCCAGATGGACGTTGGTATCCTCACTGAGCTGCTCCTGCTTCTCCCCTGCTCTCCTCCTCCCATCTCCCCAGTTCTCTGTTACAGTCCCAGAATGACGAGGCCCTTCTGGCCAAAGCAGCAGGGGACCCCCTTCCCTCCCTTCTTCAGGAGCTTGCTTCTTTCATCACTCTCCCTCCTCTTTCATCCATAAGAAAGTTTTCTTTAGAGAACTTACTGATTTGCTCACACACATGTCCAGTTCTCTCCCAACTTTCACTTCATCAAGACATCCCTTCCGGCCCTCATCATGTATTTCTGCAGTCCGTTATGACTTGGTTCAGCCCGCCTGTCAGTGTTTTACACCCCTAAAATGGACTCCACTGTTTGTGCTTTGAGGCTTACTCTTCCTGCAGCTTACCCTCTTGCTGCCCAGGGCTGCACCATCCTTCTGAGTCCCCAGGCTTCCCACCACTTGGGTTCTTCCTTTTACTCCCACATCCGGGGAGATGAGAAGTCTCTTCTTGATTCTTCACTTCTGGAAAGCCAAATCCACCACTCCCATCATTTCAGAGCTTCCCACTCCTCTTCCGATTGCTCCTCAAGGGTTAAATCCAGTCTCCTGGGAAACCTTGTAGTAGCCATGTTTTCTCCTCTCTGCTAATTCCTCATAAGCTTTTTTTTTTTTTCCTGAGACAATTGAGGTTAAGTGACTTGCCCAGGGTCACACAGCTAGGAACTATCTGAGATCAGATTTGAACTCAGGTCTTCCTGACTTCAGGGCTGCTGCTCTACCCACTGTGCCACCTAGCCACCCCTCATAAGGTCTTTACCAAAAACCTTTCCGGTGACAAGGTTCAGGCGGCCCTCACAAGAAAGCTTACTCTTTTTTCTTTGTCCTCCCTACAGTTTCTCACCTGAAGCTCCTAACTCCAATATAAAAGCGCACCCACACTCTCCCGATCTCTTAGGGAGAAGCACCTCTTAGAAGTCATTTTCAGTGGTAACATCCAGACTCCAAGTTGCCAAGTTCGATCCGTGACCCAAAGATCCCGTAGCTTCAGTGTCCCTAGGCCCTGGGAGAGCCTAGTGGAACAGGAACTACAACGATTTTGCCATTTGCTTGTGGTTTGCCCTTGGTCTTTGAGAGGACCATGATGTCAGGGAGGCGAGGCCATGACGTGAGGGAATTGGTTTTGATGAGGGGGGGCTGTGCGAGGTCCCCTGCCTCCCTTTCCCCTTCAGAGCCACCTGGGTCCGGCGGTAGCCCCCGGATGCAGAGGGAAGCCTGGGCCAGGTTAAGCTCAAGTCTTCCACCGGGATGTCTGACCGAGACCACAGCCATTCAGTGGCTGACGCTGGGTAGCCACTGAGGCAAAGGCTCTCCCAGGTGCCGGAGAATTACGGCCCCTTGAGGGGGGGGCTCGGTTTTGTCTTTGACCCCCTCCCCCCCCAGCTCCAACTAAGTGCTTGGCAGTGTATTCACTTAATAAATGCTCACTGAATACAATTGAATTGGGTTGACTTAAACTGAGAAGGCCGGGGACTGGAACGGAGAGGGCCCGGTGGAGAAGGATGAGGTGGGGGGCACGGGGCGGGACGGGGAGGCGGGATGAGGGAGGTAGGAGGACTGGGGCAGAAAGGAGCGGGGGTAGCCGGAGGAAAGGGCCGGGGCAGGCAGGAGGGGGTCTGGGGGCGGAACGGGGAGGTGTCCGGGACGG
>JAJPUD010004095.1:116453-163408 GCA_023553655.1 Myrmecobius fasciatus
GGCGCCGGTGCAGCCGCAGCGCGGGGCCCGCCGGGAAGGCCTTGCCGCAGCCGGGGCAGGCCAAGGGCCGCGCCGAGCCCACTCCCATATATGAAAGGGAAGAAGTGAGGAACCATTCTGAGTTGAGGGGCTGAGGTCATCAGGCATGAGAAGCAGGGCTGGAGGAGCACTGAGGGCTGTGCAAGGAACCCATCACCAGGAAGCAGCGATTGGTGTTTGGCTTCTGGCTCTAAGGCTTACTTGTGGGGAAAGTGGGCAAGGGGCTCATCTCTCTGTGCCTCAGTGAACTCCTCTGAAAAACTAGAACAGGACTGGGTGGTCTTGGGGACTTCTCAGCCCAAATCCCACCATCTTCTGACCTTCAAGGCCAAATATGTTTGACTTAGACCAGCACCTTCTGTTATCTGGGTCTTGGAGACATATTTCCATGGCATCCTTCCAGTTCCGGATGGCCTCCCTCCCTCCCCCGCCATCTTCAAAGCACATGCTGGCTTTCTATCACAACCTGGATGAGTTACCTGGCTTAGTGGGGAACTCTGGGGTCAGGTCTGGCTGGGGAGATCAGCTAGCACCAGGCTTCCAGGAAATTCCCTGTCCTTACTGCAGGAATCATAACCAGCCAGTCTTGGGACTCATTAACCTGACCTGAGGGTGCCAACCCCAGAGAGTCATTGGTAGGGATGACTGCCCTATACTATTCCCCACAGGGCAGAAGTCAGTCCTCCGGGTGGGCCAGAGGAAGAGGGACTGGAGTCTGGCTTCAGGGCTTACACCCCAGGGAAGTTGTCCCTCGGCCCAGAAACATGGCTGAAGGCAATACGTTAGAAAGAGCCCTGTTTTGGGTTCAAATTCTGTCTTTGCCTCATGCTTCCTCTGTTATCTCACACAGATCATTGAACTTTCCCCTCATTTTCCTTCTCTAGGAAGGAGGGTATTAATAAGATCTGATGTCTTCCGAGGTCCCTGTGATCTGATGACCTGCAACCTCCCTCTCTCCAACCTTGGCCCCCATTTCTGTCAACTTATTCATCCATCTCACTGGGACTGTGTCCATCCTGGGTCAGCATTTGGGCTGTCTCCAACAGCAGAGCAGTATTCTCCTCACCCCTCACTTAGGAGCTTTTAATGATGGGCCCCACTTCTCCCTTCAGAGTTGGGAGTCACCACGGCTAGTCGGTGCCACTTGTCCATGACTAGAACTTGCCTCAAGGTGAGCTTGCTTCTCTCCCCCTCACCAGGAACTTCCCAGAAGTTGTGGCCAGACCTCACATTGTGGACCTCTGCTGAGGGGACAATAATGAGAGGTCCCAGAGAGGGAGAGGCAATGGGCATGGGATTGAGAATGGTCTGGGCAATGGAAAGAAACCTAGGACTGAGTCTTTGATTTACCTGGTTCTGTGTGACTTGGGCCCAAACCTCTTTCATCTCAGGGCCTCAGTTCTTTCTTTGTAATATGAGTATTTTTAAGAATATTTCTAGTTATAGACAACAAACACGTTTTAAGCACCTACTATGTGCCAGTTATGGTGCTAAGTGCTGAGGATACAAATATGAGCAAAAAGACATACCCTCTTACCCTCAGGGAACTTGCATTCTAATTATGGAATAATTATAATATAAAAGAGCTGAAGTGTGTGTGTGTGTGTGTGTGTGTGTGTGTGTGTGTGTGTGTAAAGAGATAGAGAGAGAGACACACACACATAGAGACACAGAGAGAGGGAGAGAGAGGTGCACAGACCAAGCTCAACCCCATGCCCATTGCCTTTCCCTCTCTGGGACCTCCCATTATTGTCCTCTCAGCAGAGGTCCACAATGTGAGGTCTGGCCCCAACTTTTGGGAAGTTTTTGATGATGGGGGAGAAGCAAGCTCACCTTGAGGCAAGTTCTAGTCATGGACAAGTAGCACAGAAGAATAGGGAGCATGGGAATAATGCAGAGTGAACCTGGGTCTGTCCTGAAAATATGAGGATCCAGAAGAAATTCACTATTGGAAGTCAGGACCATCATGGATGAGGGATGTTCCAGAGTGAGAGGGCAGCCGTTTTGATGGCAAAGTTCAGAGGATCAGAAGCAGAGCCACAGAGTGGACAGGGAATAAATTTTAGCTCTATTATCTAAGGCTAAATGACTGTTGGAAAAGTGGTCTCTGTCCATGGTGCTTAAGGCCTCCCATTTCTGCCCCCAATCAAGACAACTAGATTAACCCTGTCCACTGATTGGCTTGTCTGAGAGGAGGAAAAAGACAACAAGCTTATTTTAAGCTCCTACTATGTGTCAGCCACTGTGCTAGCAGTAGTTAGAAAGCCCTCTTCTTCCCCAAAGACCCTTCCCTGGTCCTATCTACTCTCAGCCATAGCAGCCATAGGGCCAATTTATCTTCCAGACCCACCCAAAATCTGATTTTAATAGCTTTTTTTTTTTTAAAGACCCTTCCCTGGTCCTATCTACTCTCAGCCATAGGGCCAATTTATCTTCCAGACCTACCCCAAATCTGATTTTAATAGCTTTTTTTTTTTTTTTAAAGCTATTGCATTACAGGAAGATGAGGCAGTCCCAGGAGAGGAAAGTTTTCCCTTGGATCTGAGTGCTAATTTTGGCCTGATGTAAGGAAACAGCTTCCTAACAATTAAAGCTAGACTATTTCTTCAATGGAAAAGTTCTCAGCACTTCGGTCCTTGCCCTTGTGTCAAATGGTTCAACATCAGAAGCTGATATGATTCATTTAATGGAAGTGAAATTAAATACAGCACTGTTTGATTAGCCACTGTACGTCAAAAACCAAGTCCTTCTAACTGACTTGGAGCTGAAACTCTTCATTGGTTCTCTTTTCTTATTAGAATTTGAGCTCATGGAGGGCAGAACTGGCTGGCTATCCTATTTGTGGTGTTTAGTACAATTGTAGAGTGGATTTTGGGGAGTTTCAGCTGTGCATTGAGAGCTACCATCACTGTCTCCATTTTGTTCTACATTTGCCACTTTTTGCTAAATAATGCCTCAGCCCACACTGCAGGAACATCTTAAAGCATGCTGTTTCTTTGGCTTTTCTCTCTCTCTTTTTTTGATTGCTGAATGACTGTAACGGAGAACTTTAAGAGCTCAGAAACATTGGCTCCTTGTTGTCTTAACTGACAAATGAGGCTTTCTTCTCTTTGAACTAGTGGAAATGGCAATGCTAACAAGGACACATCCTTTTCCTTGTAATCAGTGACAAACACCCTTTTTACTGACCGACAAGTATGTCTCCTAATTCATTCTTCTTCTCTCTCTCTCCAGTAAACACTGGGGATATAAAAAAAGGCAAAAGATAGTCCTTTTCAATCTCATGGGGGAAATTGTACCAATGTGCAAACAAACTATACACAGAATAAATTATGGGAAGGGGAAACAAGGAGAACCTTTTGGGCCTGGAAAGGTGTTAGCATCTATACATGATGGAGGAAACCAAGTACTACTGAATAGCTAAGAGTTGTCTCAGAGCACTAAGGATGGCTCTAGGTCAAGGGCCTTACTCTCAGTTTCATATAGCTGTTCATTTTTACATCCAACTCCATCATATCAGCTCCTCTGACCCAGTTCAAGGGTTATAACTGATCCCCACTAAGGCCAGAAAACAGAGACAGCTAGCTCCAATATTATAAGTTCTTCCCCATTCTCCATGTTTGCCAAGCTCAAAGTCCCAGAAGAGAGACAGACACAGAAAGCTAGAGGAGTCAGCAAGGTGCAGGGAGGAACGAGGGAGTTACAAAAGGAAACATGGATGGAAATAATCCAGAAATAGTCTAAGAGTCAAAAGAGACAATGATACAAGGAAACCAAAACAGAGAGACATCCCAAGGAAACAAATAGCCAAATAAATAATGTATTTATTAAACACCTTCCGTGTTTTGGATACTATACTGGATTGTGAGACAACAAAGGAGGTGAAATAATTTCTACCGGTCTAGGCTTTAGGTGGAAGGTAGTGATTGACTTTTCGTGATCAAAGTCAATACTAATGGATTGGGAAATGGAATTGGGAAATCTGTGGTCAAGGAATGAAATGCAATATTACCATGCTATAAGAAATGATAACTGAAAAGATAGAGAAGCAGGGGAAGACTTGTGTGAATGGCTGCAACAAGTCTGCAGAATCAGGGAACCGATGTACAGCAAGCTCACAACAATGGACAACATCAGCAAAGCAATTGAAATGGAATTTTCCAAAGTTATGGTAAATTTAAAACCTGAAAGAAGAACTATAGAGACACTTTATAGAGGTGGAGGACAGTGGAGGTGGAACCCTCTACCTCCCCTCACTGCCTTCTGGCTTTCCTGTTTTTTTTCAAGTCTCAGCTAAAGTCTCATATCCTACAGGATGAGAAACCTTTTTTTGCTCCTATTTTACCATAATGCATTCTCTCTGTTGTTCTCTTTGATTTGGTCTGTATATATATCTTGTCTATATATGATTCTTTCCTCCCAATGAGCCCCCTCAGGACAGAGTTTTTTTTTTGCCTTTTTTTCTTAGCACAATGCCTCACACAGTCTAGGTGTTTAATAAGAGCTTCTTGACTTGGATTACACCATCTCGTGTCAGACTTTTTTTTTTAATATGTTGGAGAAGGGGAAAAAGGAAAAAAAGAAGCATTTATGTAGCACCTACTATGTGCCAGGCACTATGCTAAGTGCTTTTACAAATATTATCTCATTTGATCCTCACAACAGCTCTAGGAGGTAGGTATTGTTATTTCCATTTCACAGATGACAAAGTAGGCACATGATTTATCCAGAGTCACATAGCTGGTAAGTATCTGAGTGTATATTTGATCTCAGGTCTTCCTGACTCCAGATTTTGCATCATTTACACTGACTTCCAGTAACTTCCATGTTACTTTTTTTTTTTTTAAAACAGAATTTCCTTCTTTTAAAATTCTTTATCATTCAAATGGATTTCTAATGCGGGAAAGGGAACAAAAAGTACTAATAAAAAATTAAAAACAAATAGGATGCTTTAGAAGTCCTAGAAAGTGAGGTGGGAATATAGACATGAGAGATTGTATGAAGGCATGGAGAAAGAAACAAGGAATCATGGGGAGGGGAGGAGGAGGAGTGAGAGACAGAAACAGAGACAGAGAGAGAAAGAGAGAAAGAGTGAATGAGAGAAGAGAGAGTGATTGAGAGAAAGTGAACAAGAGAGAAGAGAAAGAGAGTGACTGAGAAAGAGTGAGAGAGAGAAGAGAGAGTGAGAGTCAGAGACAGAGAGTCAGACAGAGAGAGAGAAATAGAGTGAGAGAGAGAGAATGAGTGTGAGAGCGTGAATGAGAGAGAATCAGAGACAGAGACAGAGAGAGAAAGAGAAAGATCTCTATAGGAGATAGAAACAAAGATACAAAAGAGACAAATAAATAGAACCAGACATGACAGGCATATATGGAAATTCAAAGAGATAGAGGAAATAGAGTAACACATGGACCAATGGGGAGAAAAAACCAATATCAGCATCTCTATTTCCACATGGACCATCGGCTCAAGTGTCTGTCTGTCTCTGAAGAGGCCTAGAATGCCCTACCACTGGACACCTGATCACTAAAGTCATGTGTTATATAGGCAGGGAAATTGAGGGTATAAAAAGCCAGCTCTGGCTTTCCTAAGCTCATGTCCCTGGGCCTCCACACCCTGTGTCTCCCCCTGCCCACTCATAATCACCCTGCCCAGAAATTCCCTGCCACAAATCTGTTCTGGGAAGGAGCCAAACTGGGATGACTTCCTGTCCTGAAGCAGATGGAGAGGCCAATTCCACCTGTCG
Organism: Myrmecobius fasciatus; assembly: GCA_023553655.1. Classification (NCBI taxonomy): domain Eukaryota; kingdom Metazoa; phylum Chordata; class Mammalia; order Dasyuromorphia; family Myrmecobiidae; genus Myrmecobius; species Myrmecobius fasciatus. Next base: position 122,239 of record JAJPUD010004095.1, read on the forward strand.
TTTTCCTCCACCCTCACACCCCCCGGGGAGTCTGGGTCCCAGCTGTCACCCTCCTCCCCCTTGCCTCAGGGGAAATTGGGTCCCAGCTGTCACCCACTGGATTCAGAGACTAAGACTGAACAGAGACAGAAGCAAAGACAGACAGAATAGACTGAGAGAAAAGAGATAAGGAGGGACAGAGAAAGAGTGAGACATACAGAAACAGACAAATTGATTTCAGAAGACATAGCAGACAGCACAGAGGAGATCCAGAGATTGAAGGAGGAAAAACCCAAGAGAGAGACAGGGAAGTATAAAAAGAGGCAAGAAGAGGGTTGTGAGCTGTGAGATCTCCGCAAGAGCCTGGGTCTTGCTCTCCCGTAGGCCCCATGCAGCTCCCCATGGGACCAGCTTGCATCTTCCTGAGGAAAGGGATTGTGAAGAAGCAGAGGGTGAGGAATGGATGGGGAAAGAGGAAGGAGGGAATGGAGAGGAATAGAAGGGGATAGAATGTAGCTGTGGACATGGAAGGCACCTCTGAGACCATCTGGTCTAGCCCTTTCATTTTATAGATGAAGAAATTGAAGTTCAGGTGGATAAAATGAAGATTTGTAAAGTTTTGCAAGCCTCAAGCACCATATATACTCTTAGTATTAACCAAAAGAAACTTGGCCACATATATACTCTTAGTATTAACCAAAAGAAACTTGGCCAGGTAGCAAAAGAAGTGAGATTTGATCTCAGGTCTCCTGATTCTTGAGCCAGTGTTCCTCCCACCATTTCATGGAAATGAAATGGGATGAAAGGGATGGAGGAACTCAAGAAGAGAAAGGAGGCAGAAGGAGGTAGAAGATTATGGGAAAAGGCTAAAGGAAAAGGAAGTTTAGGGAAGAATGAGGAAGAGGAAAGAGAAAAGAAAAAGTAGCTAGAAGGAGCTGGAAGGTTAGAACAAAAAGCAGGAGGAAGAAGAGAGTTTAAGGAAGGAAGTGAAAGAAGGAAGGAGGTGGATGGGATGATGGGGAGAAACTCATTCAATTGCATGAAGAGGAAGGAAGTGTAAAGAGAGAGAAGTAAGACATTGTCAAGGAAGGAAGAGGAAAGAGCAGATGGGGAAAGGGCAGAGGCTGGATAAGCATAGAGAAAGGGGTTGATAACCACAGTAGGGGCAGCCAGGAAAGAGGCTATGAGAGAATGTGAATGGCTTCCAGCCTCCTCTTTCAGGACCCTGGAGAGAGCTTGAGGGTCACTGAGTAGTCCTGAAGAGGGCCACTCCTATTTCTATCTCTCTTCATTATTCTTTCCTCCTGTACCTTCTTCAGGATCGTCCACTAGGACCAGATGAGATCGAAGGTAACTTCCCCCTCTTCCCTCCCTCCCAGGCAGTTCCACCAGACCCTATTTTTCTGCCATGTCCTCCTCATTCCTACTCCAACAGTGCTCTCGAGGAAACTAGTTCTTGTGATAGCTACCTCCACTCCAGTCTCCCCGAACTCAACCTCTCCTGCTAATTTTAAGTTCCCACTCATTTCTTGAAGGGTGGGTTTGATGTCTACCCATATATTTCCTTAGCAACTTTAAGGTCTCCAACTTCAGTGATTTTTCTCCTATTTACCCCCATCCATTTCCCCATGACAGTTTCAGGAGTTCCCAACTTTCCTCCAATGTTTCCAGGAATCCCACCCGTCCACCACTTGGTAGTTTTCAGCAAGGTCTCATTCAGAGGCCAAGTCCTGTTCACTGAGGCTTTTCCAGGGTGGGGGATTTTCCTTCCCCCCATCTCCCCCACACACTCTAGTAGTTTTCAGGCTCCTCATAATCACCTCCCCCCTTCCCCGACTTTCTCCTAGAGCTTCGAGAAGCCTTCCAAGAGTTTGACAAGGATAGAGACGGATTCATCTCCTGCAAGGACCTGGGGAATCTGATGAGAACCATGGGCTACATGCCCACTGAGATGGAGCTGGCAGAATTGGGGCAGCAGATCCGAATGAACCGTGAGGATTGGGGTGGGGCAGGAGAAGATGGGCAAGGCTAGAGACAGTAAAATGATACAATCCCCTTAAATTTCTACAGCTACATAAGGTTTTCAATGGGTTTTCCTATCAGGTAGGCAATGCAAAGTATGGTTTTCATCATTTGACAGATGGGGAAACAGATTATGTGAGGGCATTGGATTTATCAATTAGGAAATGGAAGAGCTGAGATTCAAACCCAGGGTTTCTGAATTGGAGTGAAGAGTTCTTTCTATGACCCTTGAAGGAGAGATGTTGCTAGGTTAAGGAAGTAAGTGAAGTGAAAAAGTCAAGTCAATGATTCAAGGAAGAAGTTGGGCTTGGTCTGGAGGTAGAAGTAGGAAAGGCAATGAGAAGAGAAATGAAGATGGAGGTGAGGTTGATTTGAGAAAGAAGTGGGGAATGGCTAAAGGGACTAGGATGGGTGATAGAAATGTGGGAAAGCTACTGAGGAATATGGTGGATTTAGTGGTGGAACCAGAGAGATGATAAGCTCGGGCTGGGAAAATGCTGAGCGTGAGGAGATGTTGGGGCTGAGGCTGAGGAAAACATTATCGTGGGAAGAGCTTCAACTTTGGTTTGGAAGATTGGGGATGAGCAAATAATTAGGTGAAGACATGATGAGGATGGAAGGATGATGGGGCGGATTTTGGGAGATGATGTGATCAAGGAGATCAAATGAGGTCGAGGAGAAGGTGATGCTGAGGAGATAATGAAAAAATAGAAATGATGGGACTGGGATTTTGATGGGGAAGGCAGGATTATGGAGATTACAGGAATCTGATTATAGAAGAGGAGAGGACCTCATTCATTATGAAGAATATGAGGTGCAGGGGGTTAAGGGATTTCTCCACGGTCACGAGATAATGTCAGAGATGGTCTGTGAACCCCGGCTCTCCAACTCTCAGGTCCACACTCATTCTATTCTACTAACAGGCTTCAGAATGAAGGTGATAGACTGGGGAGGTGATGGGGAGGAGAGAATATGATGAGAGGAGAGGAGATGAAGGGGCTGGAGATCCTTACTGCCTCAGAGATGGCTGGAGGGCCACCTGCTTTCGGTGTTTCTTGCATCCCATCCCATTTTCCATCTTTCTGTCTTGACCTGGACTGTCTCTCAGGTCTGGCATGCTGTACCTTTTCATGAAGGGTTCTGCAATCTCCTTCAAAGCTCAGCCCAAGTTCTGCCTTCTACACAATCCCTTCCCTGCTTTCCCCAGCTGTTTGCATCCCCAGAAATCACTTTATATTTATTTTGTGAACATCTTTTGCTTTCTTATCTATGTGCACACAGTGTTTCTTCCTATATAGTGTAAGTTTCTTGAGGACAGGGACTACTTTGTTATTATATTAGGCAATTATTAAATGATTGTTAATTGATTGACTGACTGATCAAAGATGCAGATTAGGAGCCAGCCAGGGCTGCCATTGTGGGTGCTAGGTGGGATACACTCTTTGAAGGCCTGAGCAGAAACTGGCTGGGCTAGGGGAAGAAGAAGGAGGGGGGAATCCTGATTTGCTCTAGAGCCCCTGGGAGGCTAGGGATCTAGGACTCAGGCTCAGTTTTTGTTTCTTCTTCTCCCTGTTCTTTACCTTTCTTATCCCTAGTTGGTGGCAGGGTGGACTTTGAGGATTTTGTAGAGCTAATGACACCCAAGCTTCTGGCAGAGACAGCTGGGATGATCGGAGTGCACGAGATGCGGGATGCCTTCAAGGAGGTGAGCAGGGAGAGGGAGGGCTTTTGGACCCACTGACTCTGAAGGGGTGCCCTCTGTCCCACTTTTTGGACCTGGATTCCCTTCATAAAAGGAGTCCCTTGGCCTGGATAATCAACGAACCCATTGAATCCTGGCAGTCTCCAAGGCCACAATTACTCAGTACCATGGACAAGGTGCAGAGATAATGAAAGAAGCAAGGGTCACTGAGGAACGCCTTTGCAGAGTGAAAAAGAGTATTTAGAGATCATGGAGCCCAACTTACCTATTTAATATACAAGGAAATTGAAAGAGAAAGAGGGAGGAGGAGAAGGAGAGAGAAAAAGAGAAAGAAAGAAGAGACAGAGACATACAGAGACAGAGACAGAAAGAGTGACAGAGAGAAAAAGAGGAGGGGGAGAGAGGGAGAGAGAAGGAGAGAAGGAGGGAGGGAGGGAAGGAGAGACAAAGGGAGGGACACAAAGAGAGAGAGACACAGAGAGAAAAAGAGGAGAGAGGGAGGGAGGAAAGAAGAAGGAAGAAGGGAGAGACAGGGACAAAGGGAGAGACACAAAGAGAGAGACACACAGAGACAAAGATAGAGAGGGACACAGAGACAGAGAGAGACTTGAGGAGGCTGAAGGAAGTGCTCCTCTACCACCTCAGAGTTCTGGGCTGGATAAAAGGCAGGGAGGGCTACAGAAGGAAGTCCCTTTCCCCTACTTCCCCCCTCCCCCAGCCTCTGCTCTTCCCTTTGGCTGCCCCACCCAGAAGTCTTCCCAGATTAATCCTCTTCCTCCTTTTCCTCCTTTGCTGCCGGGCTGTGTCTGGGGCAGTTTGATACCAATGGAGATGGCTCCATCACCCTGGTAGAACTTCGCCAGGCTTTACAAAGGCTGCTGGGGGAGCAACTCAGTGCCCGCGAGATTTCTGAGGTTGTGCAGGAGGCTGATGTCAATGGAGATGGCACAGTGGATTTTGAAGGTGACACAGGTCCCGCTGGGCAAAGCTGTTCCCCCCTCCCTATAGGCACAGTTCAGTTGCTTAGTTTTCTGGGAGCAATAAGACACTTAGAGATCCTCTAGCCCCCCCCCCCACTTTCTCCATTTGAAAAGAGAAAAAGATCCTGAGGATGGATGGGGAATGGGGGGAGAGAGGGACAGGGGCGGGGGAGGAGGCATTCTCTGGCATCTTGTCCCTTCCTTCCCAGAGTTTGTGAAGATGATGTCCCGCTGAAGAGGCAGCCCCAGAGCTCCAACCTGGCCCCGGCTTCTGATCCTCTAGGGGCAGGAGCCCTTCCCACCTTCCCCAGGTGGATCCGGAGACAGAGCTTTATCAGATCTCAGGATTTAGAAGTAGACTAGAGTTTAGGGGGGATTATATCTAATTACCTAATTTTGTAGCTGGAGGAATAAACCCCGAGAGATGGGGAGAAGGGTTTTGCACAGGGTCACGTGGGGAGCTGAGCCTGGGTGTGTGTGGGGGTCTCCGGACCCAATTCGGTGCTCCCCATCCATCATGTCCTTTGGTATTTTGTCCTTCTTTATCCGGAGCCCCAACTCTCAGCGAGATGGAGCTTAATCCCCAGATCAGATTAATAGCACCCCTGGCCTTCTGCCCCTTTCGGGAACAGTGGCTCCTTGGACTGCTAATCTTTGGGGGGAAATCCTAGGCTAAGACCATTCCCCCGCCCCCCACTCCCCCATTGGAGTGGTCCCACCCAGGATTCTGTCCCTCAGAGTCTTTCATCTGGAGAAGTCAAATGGTCGGAGCTGAGGACTCGGGGAGCCAAAGGCAGGTGAAGAAGCTCTCTTTGCAGTCAAATTCTCTGATTTCCCTGTTCCCAGTTCCCCGGTTCCCTGGTTCTCGGGTTCTGTCTGCTAGATCTATGATCTAGAACAGGATGGGACGGTAGAGATCCTTTAGTCCAATGTACTCATTTTGGGGCCCTTCTTGTCCAGGGTCACACAGGCTGTAAATTCTTGGCAGTTGAGGGGTCCTTTTGACCCCAAATACAGAATGTTCTTAGCCTTGTACCATATTGTCCAATCAATGCAGAATTTAACCCCTCCCCCACCATAACAAAGAAAAGAAGAAGAAAAAGTTAAAGAAGAAAAAAAAGAAGAAAAGTTAAAAGGATTTTTTTTAGTCCTTTAGGGGGAAAAAAGAAATCTATGAAGGAGAATCCCTTTAAAGAAGTGAGAGCTGAACTTATTTGGAACCTGAAGTGGAAGAAAAGATAAGGGGACGTGAGCGCATGTGCAGAAGTGGGAGGGCCAGTAGAGCTGGGAGGGTGCTTAGAGATCAGTCAGTCCGCCCACCTTTCTCAAGCAGGACCCCCTGCTACCCCTTCCCTTCCAGACAAAATCTGCTGAAATATCTCCAGTGATGGGGAACTCATTGCCTCAGTTTCAAGCAAGTCCTGGCTTCTCCCATCTCTGGATCCATCCTTGCTCAAGACCCCTCCCTTGACTGGATGGTTCCCTTGTCACCCTTCTCCTCCCTCCCCCTCATCTCTCAACCTCCGCTACTGTCTGCCATGTTACTTGTGAATTAATTCTCCCCAGGTACTATAAACATTTCTCATTCATGTCTCTGGCTTGCGTTTGATCTCTCCCCAAAGCCTCCCTCATTCTGGACTTGTGACACTGATTTTTTTCTTTAAACCCAGGTATAAATTTTTACCTTTAGCTCACCAGGCCCCTCAGATGGCCGGAGAGCAGGGGTCCCTCTGGGGGAAGGATGACTCCTCGGATCACAGATTTAGAGCTGGTCATGCTTTGCAGACGAGGAATTGGGAGAATGGTGGGATCATTTGCTCCAGATTAAATGGCAGGGGTGGGATTTGAACACAGTTCCTCTGATTTCCAACCCTGTACTCTACACGGAACCATGCTGCCTCCTGGGAAAGGGCATATCAAGGGCACTTAAAGGATCAGGAAGAGGGGTGAGTGTTTAAGTATGGATCTTATTTGCCTCCACATCTTCCCTAGAGCTGAGCAGAGGTGAATCAAGTCCACATGTGCAGCATTTTACTGAATTAGATACATAAATTTATTTTATTTTATTTTTATTTTTGGGGGATTATTTAGTTTTGAATTAGGAGTTGGGACTACTGGTTGGGATTGCTCTGAGATCTTTTTTTTTTTTTTTGCTGAGGCAATTGGGGTTAAGTGACTTTCCAGGGTCACACAGCTAGGACATGTTAAGTGTCTGAGACCAGATTTGAACTCGGGTCCTCCTGATTTCAGGGCTGATGCTCTATCCACTGCACCACCTAGCTATGCCGATCTTATTCATTTTTATAACCCTCTTATTCTCTAAATTCCAGCATCCCATGCCAGAGTCCTGCCATCAGTCAATTATTAATCCCTTATAAAGCACTGGAGTTCTAATCCACCCATAGAGGCTGGCACTGTGCAAAGTGCTGGGAATCACAAAAGTCTTAGGAACTTTTATTCTAGGGGAATTAACTTCAGGTAGACAAATGCAAACTAAATACACAGCAATTTTGAGGGCAAAGTATAGGAAGTTGGGATGGGGGGGAGGGAATAGGAAATGCTTCATGTACTGGTAGTGATTGGCAGAGAGCAATGGATTCAAAGAGATGGAAGTGAGGAGGGAGTATGTGGCAGGTATAGGGCATGTCCGTGGAGAAAGGAGCTGGAGGAACTGAAAGGAGGCAAATTTGACTGGGCTGAAGAGTGAGAGTAGGGGAGCAATGTAAAAAGATGTTGGAAAGCTGCATGGAGGTGTAATAGGCTTTATATCCTGAACAAAGGAGACTGTATTTGAACCTAAGGGTAATCTGAGCCATCGAAGTTTATTGAGCAGGGGCAGGAGGAGAAAGATTCTGGTCAGACCTTTCACTTTAGGAAAATCACTTTAGTTGGGTGGAGGAGCTGGGAGATCAAATAGGAAGCTATTATAATAGTCCAGGTGAAAGTAACTAGAGTCTGAATAAAGGTATGGCTGTGTGAATGAAAAGAAGTAATTGTGTGAAGGTCATAGTGATGGGGTACTGGGGTGCAGAAACACTGAACCCCCAAAATATATAGGAGTTTCAGGATTCTCCTACTATAGTCCACCACATGTTGGGAAGTGGGATTGGACCCCCCAAATATATTGGGATCAGTGTTGCCAGCCATCTCAAGAGAATTAGACCTCCAAATCAAGAGCCCACGATTTTATTATTAAGCCATTGACTGGCTGCTAAATTCGGAAGGGAGTTTAACTGATTAACAAGTGGAAGAATGCTAGCTAAGTTCTGTAAAGGAACTTGCCATAAACCAGGGAGAAGACTCTCTAAGGGTGAGCTGTCATTAGGCAGGGCAAGTTCTTAAAGAACTTGTTGCCACAAAGCTGGAAGATCCTAATGAACCAGCAAAGAATTGGGGGATTATACCATTAACTGTCGGCTTGGCCCTAAAGGGAGCTAGCTGTTGGAATTGCTCCAGATGGTGGGCAGGACAACTAATGAACCTGGGAAGAAGGGGGATACAAATAAGTTCTTTTATAGGGAAAAATGACCTCGGGGGTTAACATCATAACTTGGTCTTTTGATTGGAGCAGTAATTGTAGGTTTGTCAATGCAAGGAACTGAACAAGGGATCCGACCTGGCTTACTGCTATAAAGACCTATTTAGGATAACAAAAGGCCTAAGTAAAATTAAAATTAATAATTAAAAGGGGTTGAGATAATCCTCCCAATTTGCCTCCCTCCAATCAAGACACCTCCCTATGGTCCTTTTAGGTATCAGAGACCAAAGACCCCATCATTTGGATCGCAGAACTAGAGCTTGAGATCATTGTTCTAATGCCCTCATTGTTCAGATGAGGAAACTGAGGTCTCGGGTCTTAACCCTGGATTAGCCAGCTGCTTTGGACTCCAACTTCAGTGATGTAACTGCCAGGATTTTCCCATTTCATGGATGTGGTGTGACATGGAACTTACCCTCAGCTTGATTTGAATTACAGAGGGGGAAACTGAGGCAAACAAGTAAGTGACTTGCCCAGCTAGGAAGTGCCCAAGGCCAGATTGATCTCAGGAAAAGAATCTTCCTGACCCTGAGCCCAGCGTTCTGCCCACTGCACCACCTAGCTGCTCAGAAAACTGATGGTGTTCAAATTTCTGATTCATGGAGCAGCAGTTAAAGATGGTAGAAAGTCCAGCCCTGGTTCTCCCAGGCAATCCAAGTTCTTTTCTCCCTCCTAGACAAGCCTGGACCCAGCTCACTTTCCATCTATAGTGCTGGTCCAAGATCCATGCTGTGAGAGGTAGGACAGCCTAGTGGAAAGCGAGTTGGACCTAGGTAGAGCCAGGAGCTACCTGGGTCCAAAGCCTGCCCCAGATGCCCCCTGACAGGTTTATCCTGAGCAGGTCACTGACCCACATGGAGTGTGTTACCTCTTCTGTAAAGTGCGCAGGATGAGCTTCCACCACTCATGGCGCCTCACTGCTTTCAGTCTGCAGGGAAGCACTTAAAAGATTCGACTTCGAGTTCAAGTCTCACCTCTTACACATGCTGGCTGGGTGACTCCGGGGAAGTCAATAGGCAGCTAATACCACATGGCTCATTTGGTGATAAATAATGACTTGGTTCAACAAAATTATCTCTGTAGCTGTATTTATTCAGGATTTGAATAATATTCACTTGAGCATTAAATAATTATAAGGTAGGTAGTGGTACTGTGGAAACAGTGTTGAGCCTGAAGTGAGGAACATGTCAATTCAAATTTGGTCTCAGACATTCACTGTCTGTGTGACCCTGGGACAACTGCCTGCCTCAGTTTCCTCATATGTATTCCTGTGATGAGGATCAATCACAGTGAAATAATAGTCATAAAATCTTAGCACAGTGCTTGGTACACAACAGGTACTTAATAAGTGCTTATTTCCCCTCTCTTTCTAGTTGGAAGACAGCCTTTAAAGTTTTGATATATGGAACCAAAAGCTTTTTTATTTTTTTAAACAACAACAATAGTGTGTCTTAAGTTCCCACACACTTTCAATCAGTCTTATCAGTTGAAAGCCAAACAGAATAATTTGTATTTTGATCTAGAGCCGATAAGACATCACTGGAACTTCCCTAGCTGGGAGATCATGAGGTGCTATCTGCAATGGTCCAGGTGAAAGGAGATGAGGGCCTGAGTTAGGATGGTGAGCAAATAAATGGAAAGAATGGGCATTAATTAAGCACCTATTATGTGCCAGGTAATGTCTTAAAGTTTTACAGAGAAGATCTTGCTTTATCCTCACAGTCCTTAGAGGGAGACCCTCATTTAGGACATAGAGGTAAAATTGACAGGACTTGGAAACAAATTAGATAAGGGGTGATGGAGAGGGAAGGTGACATATGACCCTAAAGGTGGCTAGCTGAAAGGGCACACAAATGGGGAAATTAGGATGAGGGTGAGATTGGAGTGCAGTAGTGAATCCAGTTTGGATCCAGTGGGAGATGCTGTGGTGGAGCTGTCCAGCAGACAATTGCAGGGGGAAACTAGACCTTTATTTGAAGAACTAGCAGTATAGAGATGACATCTGAACCTTTGGGATGGAATTCAACCACTAAAAATCCATAAAGATACTCAAGAAAAAGCCCCGGGGTGGGGAGAGAGCCTTGGGGACACCCCCAATTAAGGTGGGAGCAGAAACCAGGATCCAGCAAAGGAGATTGAGAAAGAAAGGTGGGATGAAGGGCATTTTGCTAACAATAGAGCAGGGAGGAGCTGAGATGGGGATTCAGGGGGGCAGGAGTCCTACCTAGCAAGAGAGGCTGTTTTTCACCCAAGCATCTGGGGACTGTAAATCCCTGGGATTAGTCAAGGAAGAGGAAAGAGATTTCCAGCAAGAGGGAGGATTAGTCAAGGTCTCTAAACTACTCCCACCCTACTGCTTAAAAGGAATTATGCACCATATGCAGGGTAATGACAGCTAAATCCAGAGGAAGACAGAGTCCCCTGGCAAGGTTAAATCCTTCCCAAATTAACACCAGAAAACTCTTATATTTGCACTGGTCCCTCAGGACCTCCTGCCCATCAGTCTCCATTTGACCAAGACTGGAGCACAGCAAAGTCCCAGGCTTGAGTAGGGACACCCTACTGCTTCATAAATACCTCCCACCAGAATTGTCACCATCCATGTCCTTGGGGAAGAGGCTTAGAGGGAAGGACCTGGTCTTAGCCTTTTCCTCTTCCTGTTTCCTCTTGGCCAAAGGAGGATCCTCTAAATAAGCTTCATGTGGAGATATTGAGGGATGGACTTTCCATCTTCCGACTTCCTAGCAGTGTTTCCCTAAGAGCTAAGAGTATTTGCATGAGAAGTCCAGGACAGATCAGACATCAGTACAAGACCCTACCAGGAGCCCAGCAAAACTCTGTGCCATAGCCAAAAGGAAGCGCTGTGAAGAGCCCAGCAAAAGCGCTTTCCAGAAACTGACTGTATCCACTGCCACATGTGGCCTAAACCTGAGCCCACACTCCCCTGGACTCTGTGTGTACTTGCAGGAGATTGTGTGACACACTTTGGAGGGACAGGATGGTTCCTTTGTACTAACTGTTCTTGCTTAGACGCCATTTTCCTAAATAATCCTTTGTGAAAGTTAATTAAATCTGGCTAATTGATATTATTGATAATCAATGAAGGGACACTAATGGGAGCTCATGAGTTACGACATTAGAAAACACAATCTCCAACCCCTTGGAGCTGATCTGAAAACTCTGAGGGGGCACGTTAGTGGCTCTCTGGGGAGCCATCTTGTCAGTAGGAGTGGAGTCGGGTAGCTTCCTCATAGCACGTGCTATAAGAAACACGGTATTGTTGCTTAGTTGTGTCCTGCCCTTTGTGACCCGTTTGGGGTTTTCTTGGCAAAGATCTTGGACTGGTTGGCCATTTTCTTCTCCATCTCATTTTTACAGATAAGGAAACCGATCCCATTGGGATCCTGTAACTGAATGTGGAGGTCATGAAATCATGATTTATTATCTGGAAATGTGATTTGTATACCAATTTTATATACCTATATATCCAGGATCACATAAAAAGGGGGTTACAAGTGGAAAAAGTTTAAGAAGTCCTCTCCTAGGGCAGAGTGAGAACAAGGCAGCTAGGTAGTGCCATAATAAGGAGGACAGTGGGCATGGAGTCAGGAAGACTTCTCTGAGTGAGGTGAAATCTGGCCTCAGATATTCACTAGCTGTGTGGCCCTGGGCAGGTCACTTAACCCTGTTTATCTCAGTTTCCTTGTCTGTAAAATGAATTGGAGAAGGAAATGGCAAACACGCCAGTAGCTTTGCCAAGAAAACCCCAAATGAGGTCACAAAGAGTTGGACATGTCTGAACAACGAAGAGGAAATGATGGGAGCAGTGTGTAATTAGCCCAGAAAGATGGGTATGGCCAGTTTGTGAAGGTCTTTAAAGGCTAAGGAAAAGAGTTTGTATTTTATTCTGGAGGTAAGAGGGAGCTACCTGGACGTTGTTAACAGGGGAGTAGCATGGTTAGCCCTTAGGGAAATTACCATCAAGGGGAAGGAGTCAAATATTGCACAATGAGGGAATATAAGAAAAAAAAAGACTGAAATTGCCCAAGATCTCAAGAAGAAGAAAATTCAATTGAAGAGTAATCAGCATCAGTTCTGGGTCATGTGAATAATAAGATGGACTAAACATTTTCTGGGATCCCCGTGACCTCTTTAACCTCTTCAAAACAGAACTTGTATTCCAAAAATAAAGCAACTTCAGCTCTTTTCATGGTCTAGGACCCTCAGAATTCATTTTTTAAAATTTATTTTTATTTTTTTTTATAAAGCTTTTTATTTACAAAACATATGAGTGATTTTTCTACATTGACCTTTGCAAAAACTTTTTTTTCCCAAGCTTTTCCCCTCCTTCCCCCCACCCCCACCCCTAGATGACAGGTAATCTAATACATGCTAAATATGATCAATTATATGACAAATACAATACATGTATACATATCTATACAGTTACCTTACTGCACAAGAAACATCAGATCTAGAAAGAGAAGAAGAAAAAAAACAACCTAAGAAGGAAAACAAAATGCATGGAAATATTCACAGAAAGCGTTAAAATGCTGTGTTGTGGTTCACACTCAGTTCCCACAGGCCTCTCTCTGGATGTAAATGACTATCTTCATCGCTGAACAATAGGAACTGGTTTGAATCACATCATTGTTGAAGAGAACCATGTCCACCAGAATTGATCATCATATAGTCTTGTTGCTGTGTATAATGTTCTCCTGGTTCTGCTGATTTCACTCAGCATCAGTTCATGCAAGTCTCTCCAGGCCTCTCTGAAATCCTCCTGTTGGTCGTTTCTTACAGAACAATAATATTCCATCACATTCATATATCATAATTTATTCAGCCATTCTCCAATTGATGGGCATCCTTTCAATTTCCAGTTTCTTGCCACTACAAAAAGGGCTGCCACAAACATTTTTGCACATGTGAGACCTTCAGAATTCAAAAGAAGGTTAACCCCCAACCCCAAAGCCATGAACTGGTCTCACTCACCCCGATCCCCTCCTGCATTACCAGTGTCAAGGGTGCAAGGATGGGACACAGGTTTATAACAAAACCCATCTGCAAACCTGATTCCCCCCATCTTATTTCCAAGGCTGTGGAAATTTGTCCTGGCTTTGGCAATAGGAGCAAAAACCTAGTGGGGACCACAACCTTGTAAGACTGAGCCTGCAAAGCTCCCAACTACGGTGCTGGGCCAAAGAACTAAGAAGGAGCAGGACAGCAGGGCTCCGGAGCAGGACACGAGAGGGTGGGGAACATGAAGCACTCCATTAAACTTCAGGGCACCCACCTGGGGCCCATTCTGACCACTTAGCAGTCACAAGGCAAAGATCTTGTCTGGAGAACCACAAATTGTCCAGCATGGGAGGAAGCTGAGACCCTTTGATTTCTATCCCCCAGGAAACTCTAATCGATGGTGGAGAGGAGCCAGAAAGTGAGCAATAGGGGAAAGCAAGAGAGAAAAAAAGACTGAAATTACTGAAGATGTCAGGAAGGAGAAAACTCAGAGATAAATCAATAGGAAAAAAATTAGGAAAGAGCTAGGAATAGGAAATAGTGAGTCCATGGTCTGTCTTTGTGGGGCTCATGAAGTCAGCAGACCCAGGGCAGATCCGGAGTAGGGCTAGGACGTCCCACAATATGGTCTCAATTTGCTGCACCTAGTGAAGAACCTATGGGCGCTTCCTTCCATCTGGGGCTGATAGTGCCATTCCGGGCACCTTGCAATAACCTTTGTTTGCCAGGGAGGAAAACCGGGGTGGATGATGATGCCGTTGTGTCCGGGACCTGACGAACAGCAGTAATTTTTGCCATCCTGAGAACCCCAGTGGTCCCAAATCCTGTTTCTGTTATCACCAACCATCTTCACAACATGAAAATGAATTATTGACGTGTGTGTTGCTCATTGGGGTCTTTCCTTAGACGAGGGTTTACATGAATATAACTTTGCTTGGAAGGGTCTAGGCTAGGGAATTGGGACATGTCAAATTCTACCAAAAATGCGCCTGCAGTTCAATATATAAGTGACTTTCCTTGGGTTTTGTGAGGAAGGTCCCATTTTCCTCATGCACCGTCTTTGTGAAAAGTCCATTAAGTCTCCCTTTTAAGGTGACAGTTTGCTCTTCCCACAGCATGGGACCTGGAATATAGAATATGAGCTAGCCTTGACCAACAATAGGCTCCAAGGTATCCTTCCACGCCAGTGCTAGAAATGAAGCAGCTGGTCTGTGTCCTGGTGAGGACTTTGTTGCTGCTGCCCCTGGATCCCAGCACTGGAGAGTCTCATATTGTTCACAGATCCTCTACTTCTTGTAAAAATGGGGCTGTGTCCCCCACAGCTGGTGGCTGGGGGTTGTGCTGTCTGATGGACTGGCGGCACCAGGAGCTGAGTTGATGGCACTGATCGGGGTTGCCTGATGCCCAGGGGACTCTGAGTGAACATTGACATCAGTTCTAAATGTGCTTTGGGGGTCTGTCGGGTCACGGGGGCTTTGTGGAAGCAGCGTGGCGTCACCCCAAACTAAGCCAATAGCTCACCACTGACTTAGCGACCAGCCCCTTAAAGCTATTTTGCCCCCGGGGTCATCTTTGTGATTTATTGCTCAGTCCATACCAGAAGATGGTCGTTTTTGCAGACTGACAGCCAGTTTGCAGATGAAACAGGGCCATGAGCTTCCCTCTGGGCCCTCCAGAACTACAAAGACACTACTTATGCTCTCTGCTAGCCCACCTAGGGACTTATCACAGGTTGATACTTGGGTAACCACACAGGGGGACTTTCTCTGAGGTGATGTGGGAGTTGTACCAGGTGGGCACCTAACAGAATACTGTGCTTCAGGCCCAGGGACACAGGAGGTCCTGGTACTACACATTTGCCAGGTATGATTTGCCCCTGGTGCTTATGGAGAAACCCATCCTGTGTTCTGGAGCTCCTTTTTTTGTTTATTTGATTTTTTTTTTTTGTCAGCCAAGTCTACTCCTCGTGGAACAAAAGGGGCGAGAAAGTGGGCGACCCTACCATTTGCACACCTGCAGATTGACTTTATTGAATTGCCAAAGTCTGGACTACAAATATGTTTTATGGGAGGAGACCAGCTGAGCCATTGGGCCACTGGCCACAGCAAAGTGTGTCCCCAGGACCTGATATGGAGGTTTGGCCAGCCATGTACCCCTGAATGCAGCCCAGGGCCACTTTTCCTCCAATAATTAACCGAGCAACTCTCCAAATGTTGCTACCCCACGTGAGGCTCAATCATCAGATTCTGAGCCACTGAAACAGGGAAACTATTCCAGGACACAGAGCTGAGATGGCTCAGGCACTCCCTCTCGTGTCCCCATTTAGATCGGCAGGATTAGGAGTTGCCACATTGGGACACTCCGCTCCCTCTGACTCTAGGCAGGCAGGTCCTTACCCGGGGGGCCTGGCACACACGAGTGGATTTAGGGTCACCCCATAGGGATTTTGCTTCCTCCCCTTCAGGGAACCCTGCAGCTCTGGCTTGGGTGGGTGCCTTTTGTCTTCCACGTGCCCTTTCTCCTAGCACACATGTCCAAAGAAAGTGTGCAGTTACCCAAATTTCTATTATACTTCTGCCTTTTAGATTGAACATACTTTTGCCTTTCTGTTATCCATGTATGGAACTAGATGCAACCCAGCACTACTGAAAAAAATAAACCATTTTTTTTGCATGATTTTATTAAGGAAACCAGGGGCACAATTCTGTGACCCCCAAATTCCAGTCCAATGTACACTCCATGGGTACTCCATTTTCAATTTATTTGGGAGTTAAGGCTCCTTAATCAATTGGGTCCAAGATCTTCCTCATGATCTTGGGTCTTAGCTACTTTTATACACTTGGGAGAGCATTAAATATAGAATGAGGCAGTACAATTTCATTATTGGTTAACACCAGAATCAGGGAAAATTTGGATTGGTTGAGGGCATATCCATAAGCATAAAACCACTTTGTCAAGAGTGACAATATTGATATTTTTGTCAATTTGACAATACTGACAAGAAAAATTGTTGGTTTTAGTCATTAACTTCAGGTTTTTTCAGCCAAGCCATTCCACCCGCCGTCTCAGGAGGATTTTCCCAGGGAGTCAAGCGTCTGCCATTTTGGTCAGCGATACTCTGAGAATTGGGAAAATGGCGGGCAAGAGAAAATGTCAATAGTTCCTATAGGTAAGGGGTGTGGATACTCCTCAACAAGCTCCAGGGTCAAATGTAATGTGTTACTCTGTAACAGGAAGTCAAAGGATTTTATCCTACAATCTACACTGACGCCATTAATACATAATATCAATATCACCAATATATAAGAGGATATTTGGTCCTAACATATAGAACTTATTTTAACAGCATTACATGTATAACTAAAACCTAATCCTATTGTTCCATTCATTAATGAAGTCACTGATACCCATCACAATGAGCTGAATAAATGCTGATTAATTCTGACCCTCGTAGTTCAGGAGGGCTTCACTTGGGTTCCTGACATCTTGGATGAAATTCATCTCCATATTGGTTCAGAAGGCCTGAAACAAGTTCCAGAAGGGTGCAAAGGAACCCTGGTTCCTATGGGAATAAGTAACCCACTTGTTTTCAAATCTCTCGTGGCTGAAAAAAAGGTATATTGGTTGGGACGTGTTTCATGGGATTGAGGGTTGCTTGTGTTTACAGTACTTCCCTTGGTGCAAAGAACTGTATCCTAATCCAGTTTCCAAAATACAGATGCAGAGAATAAGTTGAGGATAAATATGGGTCTGACTGGGGTGTTGTGCTATGAGTACGGTGGCAGCTAGGTGGTGCAGTGGAGAGAGTATTGGGCGACTTCTTGAGTTTAAATCTGGCCAAAACCCTGGGTAAATCTATTTGCCTCAGTTTCCTTATCTGTAACACGAGCTGGAGAAGAAAACGGCAGAATCTTTGCTAAGAAACTGCCAAATGGGGTCATGACTGAACCCTCCCCCCCAAGCATAAGTATGGTCAATACAGCTTGGGCTGTACATGATATGTCCCTGAGGGGATGGCAGTCAGGAAATAGCTTGCACATGTGCACTTGGGCACGGAGAAGTTGCTGAGATGACTCCCCCTCCTCACGGTACCTATATCAACCAACATACTGACTTCTGTCTGTAAAGAGCAGAGGAGCAGTCTGAAATTTGTGCCTTCTTGCTCATTTGTTGTGCTAATGAAATACTTTTGCCCTTCTTTTCTCTACTTTGCTTTATTGATCTGGCCAAAGTCTGGATCAAGATTTTTTAAAAAATCAATTCAACCCTTGATGAGACAGAGGACCCTGTGAGATTTGAGGAGAATATGCGTTTACAATATGCTGTCCCTGAATGGTTTGAAAGAGAAATGTGCATCATTGGAGCAGAATTTATGGCCCACATAGCAAAAATCCTGGGCAGAATAGAAAAAATTGTATTTGCAATGGCAAACCTCACTAAAGAAACAAAAGAACAATGGATTGAGAATGCAAATACACAGAAGTGAAGGACAATCTAGAAGAAAAGAAACAAAAACATGCTATTAAAAGAAAATATGATTGTAACATATTTAACATGTATTGGACTACCTGCCATCTAGGGGAGGGGGTCGGGGGAAGGAGGGAAAATTTTGAACAGAAAGTTTTTGCAAGAGTCAATGTTGAAAAATTACCCATACATATGTTTTGTAAATAAAAAAAGCTTTAATAAAAAAATTAAAACAAAAGAAAATCTGTTCACTATGCAATTAAAACATATTGATGTTTTTATTTATTTTTTATTAAAGCTTTTTATTTGCAAAACATATATATGGGTAATTTTTCAACATCGATTCTTGCAAAGCTTTCTGTTACAAATTTTCCCTCCCTAGTCCCCACCCCTCCCCCAGATGGCAAGAAGTCTACTACATGTTAATTAAAAATATATTGATCTTGAAGGCAGTTCCGGGGGTGGAGCCATGGTGGCGGAGATCAGACAGGATTCTCTGTAACCTCCTCTAACCTCCCCTCAAACCAACAAAATATGAAGCCTCTAGACTGATTCTGAAGCAAAAAAATCCACAATATCCAGAGAGCAACGCGATTCTAGAAGAAGATACTCTGGAGGAACCTCAAAACAGGTCTGATAAGCACCAGAAATAATTCAATCAGCGGAGCTGCCCAGCCCTGACATAATTCAATCAGCAGAACTGCCCAGTTCCTGAAATAACTCAATCAGCAGAACTGCCCCAGGGCAAATTAAAGCAGCTGTCCCACCTTTGCCCTAAACAGACCTCACACCTTTAAAAAAATGAATAAAAAACCAAAAAGAGCTCTCACCATAGACAATTTTTATGGAGAGAGGGAAGAACAGACCTCAAATCCTGAGGCCCCTAAAGGTAAAAAGCAACTCCAGAAAAAGCCCCAAAGAGAGACATAAATTGGTCTCCATGTCACAAGGCTTTCTTTGAAGATTGCATAAAAAATCTTAAAAGAGAGTTAGAAGAAACATGGGGAAACGAAATGAGATCACTGCAAAATAAAATAGAAAAAATGGAAAAAGAATGCAGTGAACAAAAAAATGTAATTGGTCAATTGCAAAAGGAACTAAAAACAGTAACTGAAGAAAATAAGACATTAAAAATTAGAATCGAACAATTGGAAATTAATGACTCATCAAGACTTCAAGAATCAGTTGAACAAAAACAAAAAAATGAAAAGATAGAGAAAAACATGAAATATCTCCTAGGAAAAACAACTGACCTGGAAAATAGATCTAGGAGAGACAATCTAAGGATTATAGGGCTTCCTGAAAGCCATGATGAAAAAAAGAATCTGGACACTATATTCCAGGAAATCATAAAAGAAAACTGCCCTGATATTTTACACCCAGAAGGCAAAATACTCCTTGAAACAATCCACCGATCACCTCCTGAAAGAAACCCAAAAATTAAGTCCCCCAGAAATATCGTGGCTAAATTCCAGAACTATCATACCAAGGAAAAGATATTACAAGAAGCCAGAAAGAAACAATTTAAATATCGGGGAGCTACAATTAGGATCACACAGGACCTAGTAGCTTCTACTTTGAAGGATCGAAGGGCCTGGAATCAGATATTCAGAAGGGCAAAGGAACTTGGATTACAGCCAAGAATAAGTTACCCAGCTAGAATGAGCATTATCTTCCAGGGAAGAAGATGGTCTTTCAATGATATAGGAGAATTTCACCTATTTCTACTGAAAAGACCAGAACTTATCTTGAAGGCAGGATGTATAGAAACAATGTAAAGATCATAGCTTTCTCAGAAGAAAATGAGAGGATGAAAAACCTGAATGAAATAAGGCAGGAAGTAATAGAAGAAATTGCCCGGAACTTCTGAATATAGAAAATGAAATACTAATTGAAAGAATTCATAGATCACCTTGAAAGAAAAGGGAAACTCTAAAACATGGAATAATGAGATGAATGAAAAGCCTGAGGGCCAGAGTTTCTGGGTAATTTATAACCAATTTATTAATTCGACCAGTTGATAATCAAGAAATTTTCTCTTGGTAACCAATGACAAAACCAGGGAGATTCCTGAATGCTTTTAAATAAAAATTGGGAAAGGGTATGCTTCTGAGAACTGAAAATCATTGGTGAATGGTGAATGATTGGTGAAAGATTAATGGGGGGGCTGGGCTGAAATAACCTAAGCCCTGAGCAATTTTCCAGCTGGGCTTCAGAGGGGGGGGGCTTAAGGAGTTGCAGAATGTAAGACAGGGGAGTCCCCCCCTCTTATTAGAGGCCAGTGCCCCTTAAGAGTGAATCCAACTGGAATAAGAGTATGAGTCCAGAAAGCCAGAGGAGACCCCTTAGAGCAAGTGGGGGAAACTGAGGCTCAGAAAAGGAAAAGGAACTGCCCACCCTCAGGTTAGTAGTAGATTTTAAAACTCTATGTGATTGTTTCATTCAAGCATTAATTTAGGGATCTCTGATGGGGCTACCTCTTTATGACTTAGTCAATGGGGCTAACACCTGGATGAGGAGGTAGTGACTTCTCTTGCCCTGGATGACCAAATATTGGGATGGTAGGGGGGAAATTTTGGATTAGCTGCTTTCCGAGGCTGCTTCCTGCTCTATCTTGTAGCTTTGGCCCTTTGATAATGTCTGCTACTACCTGTGTAGCCTTCTGTCTCTGGACTTGTTTCCTTCTGAATAAATGTAGGAGTTGGGCTAGAGAATTACCCCTTCTCCTATTTTTGGCTTGCACTATTCCCTTCTAGCTCAGTTAAGAGCAGACCCAGCCTTGGCCCTGAGGGCAGGGACAGTCTATTCTGGAACACTATTTTCTCTTCCTGGGGCCAGCCCAGGCTGAGCTGAGCTTACTGCAAGGCTATTGGTTGTCCTTTTCTCTCCCACTGAGAGCCTAGGAGCCCTGAATTCCTTTTCCCCTTCCCCCCACCCAAAAAAACCCCCAACTGCTTGGCCCTGCTTGGAAGTGAATTCCTTGTCCTCAAAGGAGTTGCTCGGGCAGAGATTGGACAGTCACCATTTCCCAGATGGCTTGGGGACAAACTTCCTGTTGTGTGGGACAGTATCATCCACAAAAACCATCAGTGACTCTCAGAGTAAGAAAAGCACAAAGGGGTTTATTACCATCTGGAGAGAAAGGGCACCTCCCAGCCGACAAGGTGTTTGTCAACAAGGAGTGCCAAGAACAACTTGGAAACACAAGATCAAATAGCCTAAATGCAGAAGCCCCTAAGCCCCCAACCCACCAGGCTGGTCTTTTCTCCCATTGTTTGGGGGAGTCCAGGCTTATATTCTAATATCGAAAAATCTAATCCAGAAACAAAAGAACACAAGTCAATGATAATAAACTCTTAATTTAAGTTTCCCTAGTGATATACAAGCAGATATAGAATTCAAAGCCATTATCACCTTTACAAGAAGTACCTAAATGCTAATTAAGAAGTGGTGGGAAATAGGAGGGGACACCATCTGTAACTTTTTTAAGTTGGATCTTGGTCAGAACTAGCCACAAAAATACAAACTGTATTTTGTGCTCTTTCCTTCAGCCTTAGTGTGATGTTTCATACTGTCCCCTTCCCTCCAACACACACACACTCACCTACACACACAGACAATATCCTGTTCTGGGATCCCTCTGTTCCTTAATTCTTAATTTGGCACCCCTAGTTCAGAACTTTGATGTGCTGGTGCTACAGGTTTGTGGCCACTGGCAGACTTTTGTTCCTTAACGGCTGTTTTTATCTGACTTTCTTTTTCTTTTTTTTTCTTGGGTCTATTAATGCAACATAATACTGGTAGCATGGGAGGTGTGGAAAAGTGCAGGGTGAACTCAGGGCATCAGTTTATGAATTTTGTTTTTTTTTCCAACCTTCTCTTACATCCTCGGTGCCCTAGACATTTGAAGTTGTTTTTTCTTCAGCATCTACTTTCTGTTTCAGAGAGTTTTGAAAGACCATGGAGACTCAAAGAAAATATCTAGTACTCCATCTTATTATTCACATAACCTGAAAGTGGGAAAGTATATTTCTAAAACCTAAGCCAACCATTCACATATGGACAGAATCTGGAGAATTCCATGAAGAAATCAAACTTCCTTCGTGTTTCTGTATTGTGTTGACATTTGAAAATGAAAACTTTCAAATTATTGAAAGAATATTGCTAGAAAGTTCATCAAAATTTCAAAGAGTGGGGATTGTAGGCAATCATTTCATTCATTCATTGATTGAATAAATACTTATAAGATCAATGGGATCCCTAAATTCTCTAGTACAAAACTCCCCAATCCCATCCTTTTTTTTAACAGATGAGGAAATTTAAGATTTAACAACATGAAGTGTGTCACACAAGTAGTAAAGAATAGAATTTGAAGTCAGTCACGCGTTCCAGTACATTATATGACCTTTATGAATAAGATTACATATTGGCTCATAGACTTGAGATCTGAAAAGATTTTGGTAGGCTAGAACCAAGATTCTGGTAGCTATTGTCTATTGACCTCCAGTACCTGCTCCTTTTTGCCAGGGCTTGCAATCTTGAGTGCTTCCCCAGTTCCTGGCTTTCTTCAGACCAAGGAACTTCAATATGCCTATTAATACCCACCTTTCAAACACCTTAAACTCCCAATTCTTTTACTTGCCCATGTCTCATGATCTCTTCCTCTACCTCATCTTGGTTATCAAAGAAATGGTAAAGCCCTTGATCTTGCCTTCATTCACAAAATACTTTGCAATTTTCTCCTCTAAATCACAAGCTATTATCATTCAACCTGTCTCTTTCTTCTTGGATTCCTGACTCAGTTCTTCATCCTCATTGGTTCCCATAATCCTTAGTCTCTTCAACTCTTCACCAGACTATCATCCTTGTATTAGATACATATTCCTCCCTTCCCAACACTGATTGGCCCTTTGGTTAACCAGTTCAACTCTACATTGTATTCTCTCCAGTCTCATTCCCCCTTAGTGTTTTGAAGATTTGGTCTTTCCAAACCTCAAACCTGGATGACTCCCACAATCTCTTGCTCCTTCTATTTATTTATGTGCTGCTGAACAAAACTGGAGAAAATCACAAAACTGTACTGACTGGATTCACTAGAAAGTTATGTTATATAACATCAACTAGGGCTCCACTGCATTGAGACAATCTTTTTACATCTCTTTAATCCATTTACTCTTCCAGTCACTGTAAGGGCTATTATAAATCTTTTCATACCTTCTCAAACCTATCTTGCTCCACCTGCCCTCATTGCCTCAGCTGAGGCAATGTTTGCCTCATGTTTCACTGAAAAATTTGAAGAAATCTTCAAGGGCTCCCTCTTCTTCCTTCTTCATCTTACATCATTCAGGTAACTTCCTCCACTGTGTTATCTTGCATTTCTGTCTCCTTTCCTTGCCAAGACTGAGTCCTTTATCCTCCCAAATGATGTTATTCTGGATCAGCTCCATAGTTATCATCCCATATGT
Source organism: Myrmecobius fasciatus (assembly GCA_023553655.1). Taxonomy (NCBI): domain Eukaryota; kingdom Metazoa; phylum Chordata; class Mammalia; order Dasyuromorphia; family Myrmecobiidae; genus Myrmecobius; species Myrmecobius fasciatus. Next base: position 145,414 of record JAJPUD010004095.1, read on the forward strand.
TTCTTGCTTTCACAGGCAATCATTATGCTTTCTTATTCTTCTTTGGGCTGTTTTTTGTTACTGCCTCCTATACTACAATACAAACCTCTGTCCATTGTTCTTCAGTCACTCCATCTACAAGATCTGTTCTCATAAATCTATTCATTCATATCCATAAAGGAAGTTATTTAGGCCATACCTATGAAGTTTAATAGTTTTCTCCACTTTCTTAATTTTAAGTCTGAATTTTGCAAGAAGAAACTCATGCAATAAGAGTTGTCAGACTACCTGAACATTATGATAAAAAAAAAAACAAAGAATCTAGATACAATATTACAAGACATTTCTAAGGAAAATTGCCCTGAAGCTTTAGAACAAGAAGGTAAAGTAAAAATGGAAAGAGTTCACTGGTTACCACCTGAAGAAAACTTACAGAATGTCACAGGCAAGTTTCAAAAGTCCTAGATTAAAGAAAAAATATTTCAAATAAAAAGAAAAAAAATAGAATTTAAATACTGCAAAACAAACAAACAAAGAAACAAACCCCAGTCAGGATTTTACAAGACCTAGCAGCTTCTACACTAAAAGACCATAAGCATTGGAACATTATATTTTGAAGAACAAAGGAGCTGTGGTTGCATCTAGAAATAACTTATCCAGAAAATTTGAGTATAATCCTGAATAGAAAAAAGGATATTTAGTGAACTGAAATACTTTCAAGAATTTGTAACAAAGAGACCCAAACCCAATGGAAAACTTAATACAAAAGATCCAGAAGAAATATAAGGACATAATTAAAAATAATTATAAGGCACTGATCAAATTCAAGTTGTTTACTTATGATATGTGAAAATGTTATTAGTATTCTTAAAACTATTATCAATTTTAAGGTAGTTTGAAAGAAAGATTACGACTGACTTGTGTATAGTGGGTGATTCTAAAAAAAACCCAAAATTGAGTAGGAAAAGGTAAAAAAAAGGAACAATTATCTCATAAAAACTGAACATGAAAGGAAAAACTAATACAGAGTAAACAGGTGGGTGTCGAGGGCTATTAATGTTGGAACCTTATGCTCATATGGGTTGAAAAGGAAACAAAGTGAACATCTTAAGAAGTTTAGAAGTCTACTGAACTTCTAGAGAGGTAAGAAAACTAGAGGATAACAAGGGGGAGGAACTTTTCAAAGGGTAAGATTAGGAGGGTGAGGGAGAAGATAAGGGAAGGAATTTTAGAGAGCTGGTTAAATAAGGAATAAGAGGCTAAGAAGAAAAAATAAGGCAACGAGGATAAGGTAAAAAACAGATTGAGAAAGAAAATAGTGAGTAATAATAAGATGGAGGGAAATTCGATTACAAGTTATTGGTAATTGGTCAATTGATAAGTTGTCAATTGTTATGAATAGGCAGTTTTCCAGTGAAGAAATCTAAATAATTTGTAGTCATATAAAAATGCTCTAAATTATTACTGATTTGAGAAATTCTGATTAAAACAATCTTGAGAGATCATTTTATACTTACTAGATTGAGTAAAATGATAAAAGGTGAAAGTGACAAATATTGGAGAGAATGTGGAAAAATTGGGACACCAGTTCATTATTGGTGGAATTGTAAAATGATCCAATCATTTCGGAGAGCAATTTGGAATTCTGACCAGTTATTAAAGTATCTATACCCTTTGCCCCATTAATATTAGTCCTTGATCTATTTCTAAAGTTAATTAGGGAAAAAGGAAAAAGAGCCTATATGTTCTAAAATGTTTATGGCAGCTCTCTTTATGATGGCAAAGAATTGGAAATTGCAGGGATGTGCATCAATTGGTATAGGATTGTGATGGAATACTGCTGTTCCATAAGAAATGATGAGCTCAATGATTTTAGAAAAACATGGAAAAACTAACAAAAATAATGTAGGGCAAAATGAGCAGGACCCAGAGAACATTGTATACTGTACAGCAATATTGTTTTAAGAATGACTTTTAGTGAATGTTATTTTGTCTATTATAAATCCCCAAATTAAGTATAAAGAAATATGAAGAAAATTTTTTTCTCTTCATCCAGAGAAAAAAAATGAAAACATAGAAGGATGTTCAGAACAGTTTTACATACATACATATATGAAGATATATGCATGTCTGCTTGAGAATATATGTACATACATGTATAGGTATATACACAAGCACATACATCTATTTGTGTCTAATGATAGCCATTTATAGGGTAAGGGTGAGTGGGAGGGAAGAATAAATAAACAAAAAATTTACATGATAATTTTGTTGTGTATTTGAAAAGAATAGTAAGTTGTACATAGTAGATTTGCAGTTCCACATACAATTGTCTTTCTCATTGTACTATGTTATGAAAATTCTTGTTTTATTCCATAAATAAAAACTAAAAAAATGAAACTCATGATCTGAGTCTTTGTCAGCTTCAGGTCTTGCTTTGACTAACTGTATAGAATTTCTCTACCGTTGACTGCAAAGTATATAATCAATCTGATTTTGACGTTGATCATCCGGTAATGTCCATGTGGAGATTTGCTTTTCTGGTTGCTGAAAAATTATGCTTGCTGTGACCAGTGAATTATCTTGATAAAACTCTATTATTACCTGCCTTGTTTCATTTTGTATTCCAAGGACAAATTTGCCTATTATTTCAATTATCTTTTGATTTCCTACTTTAGTATTCCAATACCCTATGATGAATGTGACATTTTTTCTTGTATTATTTCCAGAAGATGTATATTTTCTTAGAACTGATCAACTTTGATTTCTTCAGCATCAATGGTTGTAGCATAAACTTTTAAAAATTGTTTTAAATTAAAGCTTTTTATTTTCAAAACATGCATAGATAATTTTTAACATTCACCTTTGCAAAACCTTGCGCTCCATATTTTTTTCTTTCCCTTCCCCCCACCTGCTCCCCAATATGTTAATCCAATATGTTAAATGTTCATTTCTTCTATACATATTTCCACAATTATCATGGTGCACAAGAAAAATCAGATAAAAAAAGAAACAATGAAAAAGAAAACAAAATACAAGCAAACAACAACAAAAAGAGTGAAAATACTATGCTGTGATCCACACTCAGTTCCCACAGTCCTCTCTCTGGATGCAGATGGCTCTCCATCACCAGACCATTGGAACTGGTCTGGATCATCTCATTGTTGAAGAGAACCGTGTCCATCAGAATTGGTCATCATATAGTCTTGTTGCTGCTGTGTATAATGATCTCCTGGTTCTGCTCATTTCACTCAGCATCAGTTCATGCAAGTCTCTCCAGGCCTCTGAAATCATCCTGCTGGTCGTTTCTTACAGAGCAACAATATTCCATAACATCCATATACCATAATTTATTCAGCCATTCTCCAGCTGATGGGCATCCACTCAGTTTCAGTTTTTTGCCACTACAAAAAGGGCTGTGTAGCATAGACTTGTATGTATTGCTGTGATGTGGAATGTTTTACCTTCTATTTGAATAGATATCATATTGTAATTTTTGATATTTTACCCCAATACTACCTTTCTCATCTTTTTATTGACTATGAGAGCGACTCCATTTCTTCTAAGACAGGGATGGGAAACTTTTTTTCTGTCTTTTCATCACCAGGCACATCTCCAGCTGAGCTTACTTTGGCTGCAGACCCATTACTTCATCAATAATGGAGCTACTTGTATTGTTTCCTGCTCTTTCCCAGTAGCACGCGTGTCACCTTCCAACCCGAGAGTCTCATCTTCCAGTGCCATATCTTTTTCAATTGTGATACTGTTCATGAGATTTTGTTGGCAAAGATACAGGAGTCATTTGCCGTTTTCTCCTTCAGTGGATCATCTTTTTTCAGAACTCTCCACTATGACCCATCTACCTTGGGTATCCTACATTGAGCTTTTCCACCATGATAAGCCAGCGATTCAGGAGGGAGCCTTACATATACTAAGTGCTTAAAAGTTGCTGTCCTGCATGTTGGAAGAGAACCAAAATGAAATCATTATGGTGGACTCAAGGAACAATGTGTTCAACTCGGGATGATCAGACCAATAAAACTCACAAGACTCTATCCCACATTGGGCACAAATAGTCCATAGGAGCATCAGAAGTGCAAAGGTTTCTAAATTTGCGCATCTTATGTTCCTTTTTGAGCTACAGCAATTGTACTTTGCTCATAGAGCACAGAACCTTCTTTGATGCCATATTAGGCAGTTTTGTGCCAGTGTTTTCTCTGCCTCACAGTTGGTTCCAAAGTTCTTCAGAGAGACCTTGACAGTGTCCTTGTATCACTTCTTCGGATCTCCATGTGCCTTGTCTAGTGAGAATTCTTTATAAAATAGGTTTTTAGGCAGGAGACTCAAGTGGAGGGAGTGTTAATGCATGGCTTTTTGTTCACAGATGATTGTGCACTCAATGCAGCTTCTGAAGCTGAATAGCAACAGACTATGGATCAACACTCTGGGGCTTGTGCAAATTTTGGCCAGACAATTAACACCGAAGAAACCAAGCTTATCCACCAGCCAACACCATACCATCTCTACCTGGAACCATTAGTTCCTACAATTTTTTTTTTTGCTTTTTGCTGAGGCAATTGGGGGTTAAGTGACTTGCCCAGGGTCACACAGCTAGGAAGTATCTGAGACCACATTTGAACTCAGGTCCTCCTGACTTCAGGGCTGATGCTCTAACCATTGTGCCACCTAGCTGCCCCCAACCTACAAATTTGCTTATAGTATCATCCTCTGTGTTTAAATCCAGAACCCATTTCAACCTCATCTTGGTATAAAATCTGATCAATACCTAGTTTTTGTCATTCTATTTTCCAATTTTCTCAGCATTTTTTGTCAGATAATGAGTTTTTATCTCAAAAGTTGGAGTCTTTGAGTTTATCAAACACTAGATTACTATGGTCATTTACTATTGTGTCTTGTGTACCTAAACTATTCTATCGGTCCTGCTCTATTTCTTAGCCACTCCCAAATGGTTTTCATGACTACCACTTTATAATTTTAGTTCTGGTATGGCTAGCCAATCATCTTTAGTATTTTTTCATTAATTCCCTTGATCTTTTGTTCTTCCACATGAATTTTGTCATTATTTTTTCTAGCTGTAAAAAAGTAATTTTTTTGGCAGTTTGATTGGAATGGCATTGAATAAATAAATTAGGTAGAATTGTAATTTTTATTATATTAGTTTAGACTAACCATGAGTAATTGATATTTTTTCCCCAATTGTTTAGATCTGACTTTATTCATGTGAAAAGCATTTTGTAATTATGTACATATGGTACCTGGGTTTTCTTGGCAGGCAGATTCCCAGATATTTTATATTGTCTACAGTTGTTTTACATGGAATTTCTCTTTCTTTGTCTTGCTGCTGGTCTTTGTTGATCATATAAAGAAATGCGGATGATTTATGTGGGTTTATTTTATACCCTGCAAGTTTGCTAAAATTGTTAATTGTTTCTAAATATACCATCATATCATCTACAAAAAGTGATACTTTTGTTTCTTCATTGGCTACTCTTAATTCCTTCAGTTTCTTTTTCTTCTCTTATTACTAAATCTTACCTTTCTAGTGCAATATTAAATAATAGCAGTGATAAGGGGCAGCCTTATTTCCCCCCTGATCTTATTGGGAATGCTTCTAGCTTATCATCATTACATATAGTGTTTGCTGATAGTTTTAGACAGATGCTTCTTATCATTTTAAGGAAAGCTCCATTTATTCCTACGTGCTCTAGTGTTTTTTTTGTTTGTTTTTTTTTTACTAGGAATAAGGGCTGTATTTTATCAAAAGCCTTTTTCCACTTCTATTGAGATAATTATATGATTTTTGTTAGTTTCGGTATTAATATGGTCAATTATAGGTTTATACATGAGATTCAAGCTGGAAGCCTGACAAAGTCCGTGTGGTCCTGAGAGGCATGCAAGCTTCTTGGGGAGCCAGGGCCCCCGGGGATTCTAGGAACTCCTGCTGAGAATTAAAGAGGTCACTGGCTCCCCAGAAGAGCCCAAGATAGCCCCATCAAGGGGCAGGAAGTTCTTGGTTCTAAGCATAGAGTCCTGGACTTGGCCAGGGGCTTGAGGGATGGCTAGGGGCATCTATTCCCTGCCTCCCTGGGTCACTGCCTCATTAATAATCTCCATGTCTCTATTATGCTGGTTTGAATCCTGAAAATTTGAGGACTCCTCTCCTTGATTTTTTTTCCTCCTTGATTTTTGAGGCTCTCCATAACCTGACCCTGCAGGGCTCTCCAGCCTTCCTTGTTTACCACACTGTATTTTGGCCAAATTAGTGTCTCTCTGCCCCATCCCCAGGTTCCATATTCTCTTACTTCCATCTCTGCTCATGTTGCTCCCTTCAATACAATGGACATTTATTATATGCTTACCATGTCCTAGACACTGAGAGGCAATGTGAGACAGTCCTTGCCCTAAAGAAGCTTTTGTTCTACTGGGGATAAGAACAGAAAATCAATCCAAAGCAATCTGGGAAGGGAGATGGTCTTGATACCTGGGGAAATCTTAGAGGGCATTAAAGAGTTTGTAGCACTTTGCTGACCTCTGAATGAAGTTAAACTGGAAAGGATATCTGAGGTCACTGATTCAATCCTTCCCTGACCAAGACCTCCTGCTACAAAATCCTTGACATGTACTCAGTAAGCCCTGATGAAATACTATATTAGAGAGACCTCCATTTCTTCTCAGAAACAGACTCTCGGATTTTGAAGGGAAGCTTAATGGCCATCCAAACCAACTTGTCAAAAAACAAATGGCTTTCATTTGACTATTCCTTGGATTCTAAGTACCCCCTCCTCTTGGATATTCTCTCCTTTTGAGTCTCTACTCTTTCTTGGTTCTTTTCTTCCTAATAATAATAACAATAATGATAATAATAATAACATGTATGTAGAACTATGTGCCAGTCACTGTGTTAAGCCCATTACAAATATTATCTACCTGATTCCCACAACAAACCTGGGAGATAGTTGCTATTATTCCTATTTTACACTTGAGGAAATTCAGACAAATAGGGGTTAAGAGGCTTGACCAGTTATCACGTATCTGAGATCATACTGAAACTCAAATCTTCTGACTCAGGTCCATCTCTCTTGTCTACTGCGTTACCTAGATGCTCTGGCCTGTTTATCTGTTCTTAGTTTTCTTTCTTCATTCATCATCTATAGAATATCTCCTATCTATGGGTGTTCCCCAAAATTTTGTTTTGGGCTTTTCCCCCTTTTTTCTCCAAATGTTCTCCCCAGATAACCTCATCAGCACCTGTGGATTCAGCTACCAGTTCTCTGTAGACAGCTCCCAAAACTAAACATCCAGTGTTCTTTCTCCTGACCTCCAGATCAGGACCTTGCTTCTAACATTTACTAGCTTACTTAATCTTTCTCAGAATTAGGTTCTCAATTTGGAAAGTGGAGATAATGATTATACCTAATTTCCACAATTGTGAGCATAAAATGCTATAACATAGTAAATTATTATGTCACAGTCAATTATTTTGCATACTTTAAAACTCTGTACAAATATTATTTTATTACTATTATTAAGATCAAATGAATACTTTGCAAACCTTGAAGTGCTATATAAATACTAGATATAATTATTAGTACTGCTTCCTGTTCAAAACACTGCCATCCTGCCAGTTACCCAGGTTTATAACCTCAGTCATCCTCCCTCAAATCAGGTCTCTAACCTTGCCATTTTTTACCTCTAGAACATCTCTCACATTCAAGAGTAGAGCAGGAGTGATATGGAATAGAGATGATTTTAAATGGCAGTTAGTAATTGTGATAGTTGGTGAAAGTAATTCTAGCCATCAATCCTTAGCTTTCTTTTATGGGAGGTAACAGCTTGAAGTCCCATTGTGTCATGTTCATTTTTTTGGGGGGGGGTTGATTAGTTTTTTCTGATCCTTTGAGACATCAGTTGGGGTTTTCTTGGCAAAGATACTGGGAGAAGTTCTATAGCTTATTTTATACATGAGAATTTGAGGCAATCAGAGTTAAGTGACTTGCACAGGGTCACAAAGCTAGTAAGTATCTGAGAGCACATTTGAACTCAGGTCCTCTTGATTCCAGAGCAAACACTTTATTCACTATAGCACTTAGCTGCCCATTGTGGTCTATTCTTAGTTTAAGTGTTTTTCTTTTTCTTTATCAATAGGCAATGAAAATAAATTACTTTACTTCCAGTGGTTTTGTTTAAGCTGATAAATTAGAGGCTTATGAATGAGAGAAGGAAAGGTAATTAATCCATGAAAGAACACATTTCCCCAAGCCTACATTTTGGTTGGGACAGAGCCAACCAGAGAATTGTTTTTCAGTTTTAGCAATTTCTGAAAATGTTTGGAACATGCAACTAGATTTTTTTTGAACCTGGTGAAAAAGAGCTAATAGGAGCATCTAGGTGGTGCATTGGATAGAGCACCAGCCCTGAAGTTAGGAGGACCTGAGTTCAAATCTGGTCTTAGATATTTAACACTTCCTAGCTGTGTGACCCTGGGCAAGTTACTTAACCCCAATTGCTTAAAAAAAAGAGCTAATAAAGAAATGAACTAGCAGCAAATCAGATTTGTTTGCCCTAAAGTACATGGGAGGCCTTAATTAAACCCTGTATCTCACACTGGAGAGAATATGTACACATGCACATCCATACCCATACTCACACACCCTATATATTTATTTATCTGAGAGCATGCTATAGAATTATTTCTTCTTGAGAAGAGGCTGTCTCACATCTGTATTTCTATCTTCTACACAGTGCCTTGCCAGCTTTTTGGACTGGAACTATTTAGTTTACACTATTTAGGGTGCTCCTAGTGATGTGTTTTATCAATGCATTTGAGTATCCCCCTTCATTTTTCCCTTCCCTCTCTTTGTTCTGGTGGCTTTATAAGAATTGAGGAAACAAATTGTGAGCTATGTGTTTTATTAGCAAAAGATGTGTAAAATACTTGGTCGAGAGCCATTCAACAGGCACAAAGACCCTGAATACAGATTTTACACAGATTTTTTGCATTAAAAGAAAAAAAAAGGAAACAAAATAGGATATAGAATTAGGTAATCTGATTTCTTATTGGAGGACTGATTTGGGACTTTCCAAGTTGGGAAGGGATGAGCAAACAAATGGAATTCCCTGACATCAGGTGATTTATAGGACAGACAAACGGAAGTCTCAAAATGGAGACTGTTTACAAAATGAAGTTCTTACCATTACTCTCTTTGATCCTTGGAAGGGTCAGTATTTCCCTCTTCCCCCAAGGATCATTAGGTATAAGTCAATTTTATAAGGTTTTTATCTGCTTAATATCAGCATAATAAACCTAATGAATCAAGAGCCCACTAGGAAGCATCCTTTTGCATAACTTTGTACAACAATTAAAACAGTCTAAGAATAATAATGAAGATAAAGAAAATAGAGTCACCTATGGAGCTAATGAGCCATTTCCCTGGGAGCAGGTGAAGCAGGAGGAAGGATTCCATCTCATGTCATTTGGTTTAGGCTTTTGTGTTTCTGCTATAATTTATTGGATTTCTTGAAGGCTCATTACAACTTTCCTGATCAGTTAATGTAGGAGCCACAAGATTGATTGATCATAACACAGGACCTTCCTCATAAAGCTGTAATAAGAGCTAAGATCATGCAGTTTTTAAAGACCATTTGTGCTAAAGAATCTACCTCAATTTGGAGGGAAGAGATGGACTCACTTGTGTGTGTGTGTGTGTGTATACACACACACATAATATACTTACTTCTTCTTAGTTACTTACTTCTACTTATCTTTTCCCAGATATACATATATATGTGTGTATATATGTATACACACACACACTCACATATATATATATATATATATACATAAATATCTATCTATCTATCTGGGAAAAGGTAAGTAGAAAAGGATTTTTGGTTTTGCAGTTGGGGTAACTGAGATTGAGACCTGAAACTTGCCATATGTGTGTGTGTGTGTGTGTGTGTGTGTGTGTGTGTGTGTGTGTGTATTTAGGATATAGAACTAATAGTGTTATTTCTTGGTCAGAGGGGGCATGCTAGTTTTATAGCCCTTTGAGCATAGTTCCAAATTGCTTTCCAGAATTGTTGAATCAGTTCACAACTCCACCAACAGTGCATTAGTGTTTTAATTTTTCGCACATCCCCTCCAACATTTATTTTTTTTTCCTTTTCTGTCTTATTTGCCAATCTGAGGAACGAGCTTTCATTTTGGGATCTCTTTCAGGAGATTCCCTTATTTCTTGACATATGCTGATTGGTCAGTGACACTGTCCTCCTGGCTGTTCCATCTTCCAATTTCAGGTGTTTTCATGGCTACCCTTCATGCAGTGAATGCCATCCCTTCTCATTGGTACCTGCTTTCTTTCCTGGCTTCTCTCAAGTGCAAGATGAAATTCTTTCTTTCCCAATCCCTCTTAAGCCCAGTGCCTCTGTCTCTTTCTATTTGTCCTACAAGTAGCTTCTTTATTTAGAGTGGGAGATCCTCCTTGGCTAGGAATTATTTTTTGTAAAGACAGTATATATCCCTAATATTTATATTCCCAGTGCTCACTCCAATGCTTGGAGGATAGCTGGTGATTAATATTTTTTTAAACTGATTTATTGACAAAATCTATCTTTCCAGGCCCAACTTCATTCTCATTTCTTTCTTTCTGTAGACATGATTGTTAGGAGAAACAGGGGCCAGGCCAGGTCCCCACTCAGCAGTCCTTGGCAGTCCCACTTTGGAGGGTCTTCTGCCCGTCTCCTCACTCTCCCCCTCCCAGAAGGGCTCCTCACTTGGCTGCTCTTGATTCTTCTACCTTCTACTTCCTTGAAGTACGAGAAGGGTGAGGGCAGAACGACCCCGTTTCCCCTTTTGGAGTGGATTTCAGAGGCAGGTGAATCCTTAACAAGTTACATTTTGTGAGATTGAAAGCTAGAAAGGCCCTAGAAATGAGCTCTCCAGACCATTCAAAAAAGAAGTACATATTAAGTGCCTACCATGGGTCAGGGCCTATGCTAGGTCCTTGGGGATAGAAAGACAAAATGAGATTTTTCTTGCCCTCAATGAGCTTATATTTTATAGGCGAGATATCAGTTTAGATTTGATAGTGGAGAAAAGTGGGGTTCTCAAAGGAGAAGGGGCTCCCCCAAGCTGATAGAGCTGGGAAAAGGTAAGTAGAAAAGGTTTTTTTTATTTGTTTGTTTGTTTGTTTGCAGTGGGGGAAACTGAGACTGAGACCTGAGACTTGTCAATGTGACAAAATGCAGAACTAGGTGCGGGACACCTGCTCTGAACTCCAGGGCTTTTCACTGGTTCCCAGTAGTGTTGGGGAACAGGGACAATCGCATGCTAGTTGGGAGGGCAATAAGAAGTGGGAGGACTGAGGGAGGGACAGGAAGGGCTTGTGGGGATAAAACTCAGAGCTGGATCTGGCCAGAAAACGAGCTTCCAGAGCTTCCCACGGAGATGATGGCGGAGAAAGGCCTGCTGGGGGCTTGGGTGTGCCTTTTCTTCTGCCTCCCAGGGGCCAATGCAGGTGTGGGAGGCTTCTGGGGCTAGGAGGGGGAGGCTAGGGGGTGACTATGCTCTGAGAAGCACACTTACCCACTTCCTTGTTGCCTTGCAGAACTGACCAGATATAGGAGGATTCGGCCCTTGCCTGGTAAGCAGAAAACCTGGACTTGCTGCTTGGGGAGAGAAAGGGACACAATTCTCCATTCCTCTTCTTCTTTTCCTGCCCTCAATGACCCTTCCCATCTAGTCTTCTCCCCCTCTCCCCAACACTTATGTGATCCTGCTTCTAGCCTTGCCCATGCTCAGTCTCCTACCCCCCTTCCCCAACCTTGCCTTGAATGTTACCCAGTACTAATGTTACTCCTCCTCCTCCTCCTCCTCCCCTTACCCCAATGGCTAATGAAGTCCCTACTTCCAATACTGATGCTTTCTTCCCCTTCACCCATCACTCTCCCTACTGTGAATGGCAACCAACCAAGGATCCCATGACCACTTCTCCCTCTCCCCCGCCCCTTCTTACCTCTGCTTTGACTTTTCAGTTTCACCTGAATTTGAACATTCCCCCCATTACTTTCTCAAGCCTAGACAATCAACTGAACAAAATCAAGGCCTGATTTGTAATATTTGCCACTTTCTGAAGGGCAAAAACTGACACTGAAAATTTAACCGTCTCCACAAGCTGACTACAACACCCCAGTGGATGGGAGGAAGTGAGACTGCACAGGATCAATTGTCTGAGCAAAGTGGAAAAATTCACCACGGAGCCCTTTGAGATGATCTAGTCTCACCTTATTTTATAGAAGAAAAAAGTGAGATCTAAAGAAGGGGTGTGTGGGGGCAGCTAGGTGGTGCAGTGGATAGAGCAACAGCCCTGAAGTCAGGAGGACCTGAGTTCAAATCTGGTCTCAGACACTTCCTAGCTGTGTGACCCTGGGCAAGTCACTTAATTTCAATTGCCTCAGGAAAAAAAAAAGGGTGTGTGATGTGTTAAAAATTATTCCTGTATCAGAAGGCTGATTTAGGCTTTGAACCCAGCTTTCCTGACATGAAATCCAGTATTTATTTATTTATTTTTTTACTAAGGCAATCAGGGTTAAGTGACTTGCCCAGGGTCACACAGCTAGGGAATGTTAAGTGTCTGAGATCGGATTTGAACTCAGGTCCTCCTGACTTCAGGGCTGGTGCTCTATCCACTATAGCGCCACCTAGCTGCCCCTGAAATCCAGTATTCTTAATGCTCTTCTATTCACCCTTCCAAATTAGGAAGAATGGAGGCAGGGTGGGTGAGATGGGTGGGACGGATATCGCTCCTTCCTAAATTCAGCCTGATTTGCTGTTGTGGGTTGTTATGGCGGAGAAGGTGTGTGCTGACCCAATGGGTTGACCCAATCTCTGGCTTGTACCCTTAGAGGAAATCCTAAAGATTATTCAAGGCAATCCCGCTGTCCTCAAGCTTTGGAGGTAGAGGTTAGGGCTATAATAAAGAATATTAGGAAGGGCCGGGTGTGTTGGGAAAAAGCCCAGACCTGGGAGGCAGGAAATCCCGGGTTGGATCAGAGTATCCGAGGCTTTCTCCAGCTCTCATGTGCCCCTCATGGAGGGGTCTAAGGCTGAAAGTGGGCTTTTGGTTAGCGCCCTATTTCTCCTTGCCAGGTGAGAGAGATTCACCTGCGGGTCTCGTGGCTCAAGGCCCATCAAGCGGCTTTCTCTTTGGTTCTAAGTCCCTTCCTCTCTCTCCGCATCTCGCTTCCTTGGCTAGAGGAGGGGGCAGTGAGACTTGACCCCCCCCCCAGTTTTTCATCCCCTCCACCTCAGATCCGGCCCTTCCTAGTTTTGTGCGGCTCCAGGCTGGGCTAAGGCGAGGAAGCTCTGGAAGCAAGGGGAGCAGAGGAGGCTGGCTGAGGGTGGGCGGCCTTAGGCCCCTGGCCTGCACCCTGCTCCCCATCAGCCCCGCTCCTTTCTCCAGAAAAGGTCCTCAAGCCGTGCGCCTTTCCCTTCGTCTATGAGGACGTGACCTACGACCGCTGCATTACGGTGCACAGTGACTATGCTTGGTGCTCCGTGGAGTCCAACTTCAACGGGAAGTGGCGCTACTGCATCAGTACAGGTGAGTTCCCCCGGCCGCCTCCAAGGGGCCCCGGCCCACCCCTCCCCGGCCCCCCTACCGTGTGTTCCATAACAGAGAGACTGTTCTGTGAGGGGAGTCTGCGACCGACGGGGGCTGGAAACACGGCCATGCAAGTATACTGGGGGAGCGGTCCCGGGAGGGACGATCTGGGGGTCTCAGTGGACCGAAAATTCAATATAGATCTCTAGTGTGAGAAGCCGACCTCCCAGAGGAAGCTGCAGGAGAAGAGCGGCGTTCATAAGCAAGGAAGGTGACCGTTCTAGCCCCCGCCCCAAGCCCTCACCTTAGGAAGCCCAAGGCGAGCCGCAGGGGGCTCCAGGTTAGGCCACGTGGAGAACGGGGGTGTTGAGTCAGACAAGACCGGGGGAAGATCCTTGTCTTCAAGCATTGGAAGGGCTGGCCGGTAGGAGGGGATTCCATTTGTTCTGCTTGGCCCTTGGGGGCAGAACTAGGGGGGGAGATGTGAAGAGGTAGGTCCCCCAAATCAGAAAGCAAGCCCCTTGCCCACGTCCCTAGAGGTCTGGGGGCACTTGGACAGGGGCAAGCTGGACCAGGCGACCTGGCCATTCCCTGCTCAAGGAGCCTTTGGTCCACAGAGCTCTCCTGAGGGTGTGCTCACTCTGTGCCAACCCTCTGGGCCTTCACAGACCCCCCAGCATGCAAGTTCCCCTTTGTCTTCGGGAGGAAGTTGTACCACGACTGCACCAGGGATGGCTATGTGCTGGGCAGGACCTGGTGTGCCCTGACGCACAACTACAACTTGAACGGGCTGTGGAAGCCATGCTCACCCAATGGTGAGGGGGGATTGGGGCGTGGGAGGCTTCTGGTCTGATGAGCAAATGAGAGAAAGAAAGAGAGAGACAGGGAGACAGAGACAGAGAGAGACAAAGAGAGAGACAGAGAGAGAGATAGAGACAGAGACAGAAAGAGACTGAGAGACAGAGAGAGACAAAGAGAGAGAGATAGACAGAGACAGAGACAGAGACAGAGGGAGGCAGAAAGAAGCAGAGAGAGACAGAGACAGAAAGAGACAGAGAGACAGACAGAGAGGCAGGTAGAGAGAGTCAGAGAGAGAAAGAGACAGAGAGAGAGACAAAGAGACACAGAGAGATACAGAGAGACAGGCAGAGAGGGAAACAGAGAGAGACAGACAGACAGAAAGAAAGAAAGAGACAGAGACAGAGACAGAAAGGGGAACAGAGAGAGGCAGAGAGACAGAGAGAGACAGAGAGAGACAGAGAGACAGAGATAGAGACTGAGATAGAGACAGAGATACACACAGAAAGACAGAGACAGAGATACACACAGAGAGAAAAATAGAGAGAAAAAGAAAAGAGAGAGACAGAGAAAGAGACAGAGACAGAGAGACACACAGAGAGATACATAGAGAGAAATAGAAAGAGAGACAGAGAGAAATAGAATGAAGGAGGGAGGGGTAAGAAGGAGGTGGCCAGGGAAGGAGGGAGGAAAGAGAGAGAAATAAAGGGAAGGAGGGAGGGACAAGGGGGAGAGGGGAGAAGGAAGGAGGGAAAGGAGAGAGAAAGTAAAGGGTGGAAGGGGGGAGAGAAGAAGGGCTGATGAGGAAAGCTAGAGGAAAAGGAAGATGGATCAGAAGGAAGGTGTTTATTAAGCCCCTGGTGGGTTCCAAGTGCTGTGCCCAGAGCTGGAGGCAGAGGGGTAACTAGGCAGCTGACCCTTCTGGGGGCTTTCCTCAGTGGAGGGCACACTTTTTGGAGTGGGCAGCATTTGAATGAGACTTTTACAATGAGGAGAGCCAAGGGCACAGTCCTGGTACCTTGGAGCCTCCTTCTAAGCAGTGGGTCTGAGTTGGGGGGGCCTCTGGGCCAAGAAGAAGCCGAGTTCCGGTCCCATCTGTCTGAGTCACTCCAAGCAAGTCCCTTAAGCCCCCTGTGTGTGCCCCCAACTACTTCTGTCTGAGTGTTCTGCCTAGCTCTGAGTTTGGGGGAGTCTGTGTCTCTGGCCCTTAGGTTCCTCCCTTAAAATAGAGTTGGAGATTAGCCCCAATGTTCTTTCCTTCTCCCATGATGCTTAGGAAGCAGCAGAGTCCCAGCCTCTGGGAGGGAAGTCCCGATTCGGGCTCAGATGGGCTGCAGTGCCAGGTGGGCCCAGAGCAAACTGGCGTCTCCCATTTTCTTCTCCCTCCTAGATTTGTGAAGAGGAGACCCTTCTGCCACAGACTAATCTCCTGGAAGATCTCAGCCCCGACGAGTTCATGGAGCCCTCAGCTACTCCTCAAGGGACACAGGCTCTGAATGTCCCCTGGCCTTGGGAAAATTGGGCCCAGCATTCTGGAAACACTCCACGAGTCAGATGAGCCCTGCCCTCGTGTCCTCCCTCCAGCTCTTGGTACTATGGCTTTCCTTCTGCTCGCCTTTCCTCTTATCTGTCCTGCCCTCAGCGATTCCTTGATTGTACCTACAAGATCAACAAATTTAGAACAAGAAGAGACCTAAGAGATACCCTTGGGCATTACAGCAGGGGAAACTAAGGCTGGAAAAAATCCTCATTGGTTGCATGTTAAGCCTCTCTATGTCCCTAAAATTACTTTTTACCCTAAGGAAATCCCTCTCATTTCCATCCCCATCCCTATGCCCATTTCCCTCCTCCCTGGTGCCCCATTTTGGGATCCAGAAGTAGCAGAGGGGAGGGGAAACATGGGTCTGGGGAAAGGACCTCTAATATCTGTATCTCATTGGGATCAATGATCTGATAAATTGGGACTTTGAGCCCAAGGACCTAGAGCTCTGTCTTAGTGTGGGCTGGCTTTATCCCAAGGTGTAGAAGGGAGTAGAGTGAGGGGACCCCCCACACTTGCCTCTTGAGAGAAGGACTGCCTCAGTGGTCATGGCATCTCCCTGCAGTACGGGATCAAGCCCTTGAGAGCTCTGGGTTTGCATCCTGTCTTAGCCCTAATTCTAGGGGGAATTATAATGCCCTATTTTTCCTTTCTTTTCTTATTTCTTATTTTTTTTTAAAGCAAGCAGTATGAAACAGAGATTCACAGTTTTATAATCAATCCTCTATATTCCACAGCATGTGTGATCATTGTTCCAAAGTTCAGAATAAAAAAAAATTATAAGAAACGAAACTTCTTCCATGTAGAATTTATTTTTGCAAAGTGCATATAGAATGAAAACAAAACTGCTATATTTCTTGGGGTCCTTTACTGACCTCTCTTCTGTTCTTTTATTTTAAAATACCTAATTAATGTTCTTTTCTTTCTTCTTTCTGTACATCCCTCTCATTGTTTACTGACTCCTCATCCCACTAGAAGTCCCAACCTGTTAGTAGGATCAACAGAAAAAAAAAGAGCCTACAAGTGGGCTGTGACTGTCAGTGTAAATCTCCTGCACCTCCGCTCCATTTTCTCTCTCCAGGAGGGAGTCAGCCTTCCTCCCACCCCTTTAGTCACTGCATGCATGAGTGCTCCGAAGGCCTTCAGCTTCCTCCTTTACAGAATTATTGGGATCATTGCATACATTATTTTCTTGGTTTTGGACATTTCACTCTGTATTGTATCATTTCTGATTTTTCTATTTTCTTTTTCCTTTTTCACTTTTTTTATTATTATTTTGGCTTTGGAGAAGGTCTTGCAAGCAACAAGTGCTGACATGTTACATATATATATACATATATACACATAAACATTATATATATATATACATACGCACATTATATACATGCATACATACACACATTATATACATACATACACACATCACATATACACACACATTATATATATACATACATTATATATATAAATACACACATTATATATATATATGCATACATACACACATTATATATATACACCCACATATATATACACACATATATACACACACATATACATACATTATATATATACACAGTACATACATTATGTATATACATACATTATATATACATACATACACACATACATGTGCATACATACACACATTTTATATATACACACATATATATACATACATTATATATACACACATACACACATCATATATACATACATTATATATGTATATATATACACATACATACATACATACACACATTTTATATATATACACACACATATATACATACATTATATATACACATATACACACATCATATATACATGCATTATATATATATACATACATACATACATACACACATTATATATATGCATACATACACACATTTTATATATATGCACACATTATATATACATACATACATTATATATGTGCATACATACACACATTATATATACACATGTACACTCATTATATATATATATACACACATACATACATACACACATTATATATATACACACGTACACACATTTATATATATATATA
>JAJPUD010004095.1:163808-174235 GCA_023553655.1 Myrmecobius fasciatus
ATATATATATATATATATATATATATATATATATATATATATATATACACATACATACATACATACATACACACACACACACACACATATATATATATATACACATGTACACACATTATGTATATGCACATATTATATATACATATACATACACACATTATATATATATGCACACATTATATATACATATACACTATATATACACATACATACATATATACACACACATCCATCCATCCATCCATGCACACATTATATATATACATATACACACATGTACACACATTATATATACATACACACATTATATACATAGATAGATACACACATTATATATACATACACACATTATATGTATACACACACTATATATACATGCATACATACATGCACACATTATATACATAGATAGATACACACATTATATATACATACACACATTATATGTATACACACACTATATATACATGCATACATACATGCACACATTATATATACATACACGTACACACATTTTATATATATACACACATATGTACACACATTACACACATACACAAACACATTATATATACACACACACACACACACTATAGAATGGAATTGACTTGTTAACTTGTTTCACCACGGGTATGGAAGAATGGAGGAACGCTAATTGCTCAATTCAGTCAAGCCCATTGCCACACAGACTTTCCCCTGGACCCTTTGGCAGCTAGATGGTGCAAGGGTAGAGTGCTGCATGTGGAGTCAGAAAGACCCGAGTTCAAATTCAGCATCAGACACTAGCTGCTTAAGCCTGGGAAAATAATATTTAGCCTGTCTGTCTCAATTTCCTTAACTCTAAAATGGAGTCCTGATGTCACTTATACTCAGGGTTGTTGTGAGGATTACTAAATCACCTAGCACAGTGCCGGACCCTACACACACACACACACACACACACACACACACACACACACACACACAATTGTTTATTCCCTTCCCTCCCCACCTTGGTACAAGGAACTGGGGAAAGCTTTTGAAATGGATTGTGTAACCCTCCTCCAATCAGTGAAAAGCTACCCAGAATTTGGAAAGGACTTTGGCAGACATTTGGCACACTTTCTAGGAATAGCATATATTAAAACTGGAGGTTGTAGAGTGTGTGTGTGTGTGGTGTGTGTGTAAATTGAGTCGCCCAAATTACTCCCCTCTCTTACTTAAAGGAAACGATGTTGGGTTTGATAACAAGATGGGAAAGCACCTTGAATTAATCAGCTAAGTCAAAGGCACGCACGTTCTCAAATGAGCCCTTCTGCAAACTGGAAACGTCTCTGCCTGGGAAGAAGGGGTTCGTTTGGGCCTGAGAGGGATTTGGAGTTGAGTGAGCTTCGGGCAGCCGAGAGGAGAATCCCATTTGAGAAAGAATTGCTTGGTAAGGAAGGAGAAGGTCCTTTGGTTTTTCCTTGGCCTTCTTCCTCCCTGCCTTTGCCAGAGTAGGATTCTTGAAATTTGGGGGATGGGGACAAGAACTCATCCTCCCAATGGTGTCCTGCCAACATCCTGGAACAGCAAAGGGCAGTGGTTACATCATGAGCTCAGGACAGGCCGAACTAGGACACGGCTCCACAAAAAGCCCAGTAAAGGAACTAAATCATGACTCCAGAGAACACTCGCAATGTCTCCCAGCAGGAAGAAAAGGATGCTGGAAAGAAGGAAATGTGAATCATCTCTTTGCCAAATAGGTTTGCTTTGCCCTAATCTCCATTTGAGAAGAACGCCTCAAAGACTTTAGTGAGATCTCTGGTGCCAAGTGTTCTTCTCGTAACCCTTGAATAAATATGGCTTTCTTAAAGCTAACTTTGTCTGGTCTGACAATCACAGAGGGAAGTGTACAAATGGGGGCTCCTGAACTATGATATTAGATGAATCTAGAAGATATAGAGGGGCGTCCTGGAGAACTGACTGGTGGGTAAGGGTGGGACTTGGACAGTTATTTATTTCAGGACAATAAGCTATACACCCACATACATACAATTTGTGGACAAATTTAACAGAGCAGTTTTGGAAGGTATTGAGCTAACACTGAGGTGGGGATTAGTGACAGCTTCCCGGAGAAAATGGTGCTTGGGATAAGTCTTGGAGATCAGAGAATGAGGGTGAGGAAGAGTATGATGGATAGCGAAAGTGGTACCCTGGGAGAAGCCAAGATGATGAAGAGGGTCTGGGGGCCTAGAGACTCTTAAGCAAGGTAACATGGAGGTCTCAGACAAGAGACCCTGAGAGCCTTGGGAGTAGCTCTACTGGTGAATAAGAAGTTGAAGATGCATGATCAGCCAACTAGCATTTATCTGAGACCTTGTTATGTACTAAGTCCTGTGCTGAGCCCCGGGGGGACGAGGAAAAAAAGAAGGGCCAGTTGTCAAGAAGTTCATGGTCTGAAGAAGCTTGACAACATGCAAACACTTAAGTTCAAACAGAACATACGCTGCCAGTCACCGCTCAAACCCAAGGCTTTGTCTCCAGACTTTTCCCTCAGAGCTGGAACACTGTCCCTTCCCCGTCCCCACTTCTTGCTTTTCCTATGTCCTCCATGACCCATATGAAGGCTCCCCTTCTTTCGATGTTTCACTTTCCCTTGCTTCCCTTCCCTTTTAAAATTACCTTTCACCCACTTGATGCATTTAATGTACATTTACACTCGTTTCCACCTTTCCTCTCCCATTGCTTGACTAGGGAAGAGACAATTTTTACCTTATTTTTATCCTCAGGGCTTAGCGCAGTGCCTAGCATTTAATAAGCTCTTAATAACTGGTTTTCACACTCCATAAAACTGGAAATAATAATCACAATATTACCTACCTCACAGACTTGTGAAAATCAAATGACATAATGTATATAAAATGCTTTACACATCTTACAATCCCATCTGTCTTCTCTGAGATTGGGTGAAATGCAAGGGGGCAAAAGGCAAATTCACATAAAAGGGGAGCCTTTCAGATCTGATTTCACACCTTAGAAATAGCCTGAAGTTTCAACTGCTCAGTCACTTGCAGAAGCCAGCATGATAAATTGGTTCCTGGGGGCATTCATACTTTTGTCCCTATATGTACTTTTTTTTTTTTTTTTTGCTGAGGCAATTGGGGTTAAGTGACTTGCCCAAGGTCACACAGCTAGGAAGTGTCTGATACCAGATTTGAACTCAGGTCCTCCTGATTTCAGGGCTGGTGCTCTATCCACTGCACCACTTAGCTGCTCTCTAAATATAAATTTTCATAAGACTCCCCAACAGGAGTATAATTGGAGTTATCAGGGCTGATCACCTTAAATAAAGGTAGAACTTCTTGCTGAGGCAAGCTCTTGTTTCAAATCAATACAGATTCTTGAATAGGAGAGATGAGGATATTCCTGACTTTTGCCTGGATGGGGAAAAACTCTGGACTGAGGCTCTGAGGGATCCAAAAAGGAAAAAGCCTTTTCCAATCCTGGGAGGAAAAGGCACAGAACCATTCCTGATGAAAAGGGCGTTGTTAACAATCAAATAGGGGGCAGCTAGGTGGCTCAGTGAATAGAGCACCAGCCCTGAAGTCAGGAAGACCTGTGTTCAAATCTGGCCTCAGACACTTAACACATCCTAGCTGTGTGACCTTGGGCAAGTCACTTAAACCCAATTGCCTCAGCAAAAAGCAAAAAAAAAAAAAACCCAAATCAAGTAGAAGGGAGTCCTGAAAGGTGTGGAAGAAAGCTTCTGCTATTGCTACCACTAGAATGAGCCTTCCTGAGACTCTGTGCCCTGTAAGGAGTCCAGAGATTGAGTGACCTGCCTAGAGCCCAGAAAAGCACCAGACTGCTCCATCCCACTAAGTCATAATACTTTTCAAGGAGTAAACTCAGCTGAGCAATGGAAGGACTTCTGCATCACTTAGGACAGGAAACTTGGGAGAGGATCCTGTGGGGAAAGAAATGACTCCAAAGCCCTGCAAACCAGAATTGTCTTTGACTATATATGTCTTCTTACTATAGATGTCTTCCATTGTACACTGAGCTCATATCTAATCTCCCTCTGGGTTTGTCAAGGACTGGAACAGAATTTTGGGTGAAATTCTTTGAAACTGTTGTGATTTTTTATGTCACTTGAGTAATTTCTTTTGCTAAAGGGTTGAATGTCCTGGATGATTTTTTTTTATGTCTTTGTATTTATTTATTTTTCTTTTTTTTAAATGTACTTTTTATTAAAAAAACAAACAGAATAAGAAAAGGAATACAAAACAAATTAAAATAAAATAGCAAAAGAACATCAAGCAGATTCAAAATATATAATAACAAATGACTAGATCAAGAAAGTATATATATTCATAGAAAAACTTATATTCATGAATGCCCATTTTTATTTATTTCCTTGTAAATTGTTCTTTGGTTCTCTCTGCTGGGCACTTTATTTGCTTTATTCTTTTCCCTCCTTTCATTCCCCCCCAAGCAAGCTATAGTTAAGAAAAAATATATTTATATACATAGATACACACACATACACACATATACTCCCCCACACCTGTCTTTCCTATCCCTGCTGACTTTACTTTAATTCTGCTCCTTAACTTGTCTTACTATTATTTAACCTCCCCACACCCCTGGATCCCTCCCTTGTCTTCCCAAATCCTTTGCTTCCCCCTCTGTCCATCCCTACCCCCTTACTTCTTTATAGATTTTGGAGGGTGCTATATATACCCTTCACAATATATATGTAGTGTTGCTTATTAAACTCATACCCAATGTGAATAGGTTTTCAGAACTACCAACCCTCCTCTACCTTCTAATGTCTGTTCTTCCTCTGCATCTCATTTATATAATATAATGACGATTTTTACCTTAACTCTGCCAATCTTTCTTTTGAGTTACCCTATTTTTGATGTGAATCTTAAACATATAGTGTATATTTCCCACATAAAAAACCTAAACCATTTATCCACATGAGTTCCTTGAAACAGATCTTTGATATTAATTCTTATATGATACATTTTCTATTAAGTTCGAGTTTGATTGATAGAAAGTTCTAAAAATCTGCAAGCCTATGGAATATCCATTTTTTTTCTTATTGAATATTATGGATAATTTTGCTGGATATGACATTTTTGGCCACAGGCCTAGTGTTTTTGATTATTGGTAAATATAATTCCAGGACCTGTAGTCTTTTATTGTAGCTGCTGATTAAGTCCTATACAATTCTAATTGTAGCTCCAGTGTATTTGAATTGTTTTTTTTTCTTGTTCCTTGCAAAATTTTCTCTTTGATCTGGAGGTTTTGAAATTTGGCAATAATATTCCTGTGTATTTTCTAAAAAGGATCTCGTTGAAGTGGTGATCAGTGGATTTTTCTATTTCTACTTTCCCCTCATGTTCTAGCACTCCAGGACAATTTTCTTGGATTATTTCCTGCATTATTGTGTCAAGGTTCTTTTTTTGGTCATAACTTTATTTTTTATTTTTTGGTCATAACTTTTAGGCAGCCCAATTATTATTATATTTATTTTCTCTTCTTGATCTGTTCTCCAGATCTGTCATTTTTCTTATGTTTCACATCTGTTCTATTTTCTCTTTCTTTATCATCTGTTTTATTATTTCTTGGTCTCTCACAGCTTCACTGGCTTCCCCATGCCCAATTCTAATTTTCAAAGAATTATTTTTATCCTTGAAATTCTGTATGTCCTTTTCTAGTTAGTTAACTTTTTTTTTCATAATCTTGTTTTTCTTGGATAATTTTTTCTTAGTTTTTTTCCTCAATGTTTCTCATCTAATTTTAAAATACTTTTTTGAGTTTTTCTATAAATACTCTCTGGGTAGGGAGACATTTCACATTACTCTTTGGGGGTAGAAGCTCTTTTTACTAAAATATTCTCCTCTGAAGATGAACCCTGGTCTATCCTGTTCCCATAGTAGGTTTCAATGGTGAGATTGTTTCTTCTTTGCCAATTCATTTTTTTTTTAAAATAAGAGGTATTTGTGTAAGTACCTCTAATCATAGGGCATGGGGATGATACTCAAACTTCCCTTCAGCTCTCCCTCTGACCAGGAACTCCACCCTCCTGCAAGTGCCCACAGGCAGCAGTGTCCCTCGGCATTCCTGGTGTGCTGGCTCCTTCCCACCCAGAGCCATGATCCTGAAGCACAGCTGGGTCTGGCGTTACCATCAGCTGAGGTTGCCTTAGTCTTCCCCGACTCAGACTGACTCCACAAACAATCCAGATGAAAGTCACTGTGACTCCAGCTGAGGGTCCCACCATACCCATCTAGCTGAGGGGTCCCCACTTGGTGTTTCTGTGGAGCTAGCCTGGAGGTGTTTGCATTTTACCTGGGTTAATTCCAAATGGGGACTTTCTTCAGATCTTGTTGGATTGTACCAAGAGGAACACAGTTCTACCTCATCTTGATTTTTCACAGTCTATGTTCACTCTGAAGCACAAATTTGTTTTATTTAAGGGGGAAATTTGGAGAGCTTGAAATTTACCAACTTACTTTGCCATCTTTCCAGAATCCTCCTGGATGATTATTAAGGGGAAGCAGATTAGTGGGGGTTCATAGCAATAGGAAAGACACCCACAGGGTTATCCCTACGTAGGTTGCAACCAACCCTCTGGAGAACTATCAATCACCCCCAGTGCAAATTGGGGAAATAAATCCAAAGGCAGTGCTACATTCACATAAATATCAGGTGTTATTACGATGGTTATGAAAATGACAACAATTATTGTCTTATAAGTCAGTTTGTTGGTCCATTTTTGTGTAAGTGCCATATACTATTGATAAAGTGTATATTCCTTTCTGTTCCCATTCAATTTTCTCCAGAAGTCCATCATACACACTTTTCTAAAATTCTATTCATCTACTTTTTCTTGTTTATCTTTTAGTTAGATTTATCTAGTTCTGAGGGGGAAGGTTGGTTATAAATTTATTATTTCCTCCTGTAACTCATTTAACTTTTCTTTAAGAATTTCAGTGAAGGGGGGAAATTCTGGGAAGATGGTGGAATAGGTCAGAAATTTCCAAGTCTTCAGATTTCTTCCAGAAATGTGAAGAATATTGCTACAAATGAATGTAGAGCAGCAAAAATAAAGCAAAAAAAATGTCCTCCTAAGACATTGTGAGAGGATCTCAGCGAAAACTTCAGGAAATGAGATTTGGTAGTCAGTATAAATACCTCAAGGCTAACTCCACTGAATCAACAATACTGAACCTCAGAAAATTTCACCATGGCTTTCAACTCATTTTTGGGCTCAGGGAGTTTCACCTTGGGATCTTTTGCTTTGCAGCCTTAGGAACTTTCATTTTTTGAATTTTTGCATCACAATTTTTCATCTGAGGAACAGCAGATGGTTGAGTTGGGGAAAATTAAAGGACCTGCCTCCATTTGCTATTTCTGGAAGTTGGACCTAGTAGTGCTGACCGAAGTGATCCCAGGCTATGATGGTGGAGAAGGAGCATCGAGCATACACCAGGTGAGTGAGGTTATACAGGGAGCAAGAATGTTTTTAGGGTAGCTAGGTCCCTAGTTATGATTTAGGAGGGGAAGAGAGGAAATCTGAAATAGAGCCTCTAGATAGAATTTAGAAAACAACAGTTAAAAGGACCTGAAGCCTAGGGCAACATTACCCATAGCCCGGGATTAAAACTTTATAATAATGTTAAACTGCTAAAAATAAAATAAAACAAATTAAAAATAAAAATGAGTTAGCAAAGGAAAAAAACCCAATCATAAATAGCCATTTTGGTGTAAAAGAAGATCTTGGATTCATGTTTAGAGGAAGATAGATTAAATAAAAGTCACTCTTACCCCAGAGAATAATGCCAAATGGTCCCAACCACCAAAGAACTCTTGGAAGAACTTAAAAATTAATTTAAAAATCAAGTAAAAGAGAATAAGGAAAATTAGGGAAAAAAAGAAAAGCAATTTCAGAAAATGACAAAAAGTAAGTTAATCAAATGGGAAAAAAATAGGTCCAAAATCTTAAGGAACATAAAAACTTTTTGAAAACTAGATTTGAGCAAGTAAAATCAAATGATGTTACAAGACACACAGAAATGATAAAACAAGGAAAACTAGAAGAAAATCTGAAACATTTTATTAGAAAAACAACTGATCTAGAGAACAGATCAAGTAGAGACAATATAAGAATTGTCCGACTATTTGAAAATTATGATAAAAAAAAGAATCTGGATTCACTATTACAAGAAAATCATTAAGGAAAATTGCCCTAAAGTTGTAGAACAAGAGGCTAAAGTAGAAACAGAAAAAATCTGCCATTCCTCATCTGAAAGAGATCCCAGAAAGAAAACTTAAAGAAATGTCACAGCCAAATTTTAAAATTTGCAAGCAACAAGAAAAAAAAAAAGCAAAAAACGATTAAATACTGTGGGAAAGTAATGAAGATTTCACAAGGCCTACATTAACTTCTACATGAAAAGACTGTAGGTCTTGAAACATCACATTTAAAAAGCAAAGGATCTTGGATTGCATCCAAGAATAATTTAGCTAAATTGAATGTAATTCAGAATGAAAAAAGGAGATTTCATGAATGGAAAGACTTACAGTTATTTGTAGCAAAAAGATAAGAACTTAATGAAAAATTTAATATAAAAGATCCAGAAGAAATATAAAGAAAACATTAAAGACTAATTATGATGTTGATTAAGGTCAAACTTTATTTATAATACATAACAATGTTATCAATATTCTTTAAATTGTCATCATTATTAAGATAATTTGAAAGAAAGGTTGGGACTTGTATATGATGGGATGATAATAAAAAAGAAAATTGGATAAGAAAAGGTAAAAAGGAGAAATTTTCTCATAAAAAAGGAGTATGAAAGGAAGAACTAATACCAAAGAGATAATGCAAAAGTTTGGATAGAGAGCTGGTAATGTTGGAACCTCATCTGGATTGACGAGGAAACAGCATGTACATCTGAAGAGGTTTAGAAGTCTTCTGCACTTCTAGAGAGAGAAGAAAACTGAGGGACGAGGTGGGGAAGGAACTTTTATAAGAGTGTAGAGATTAAGAATAGGAGCTGGGGGAGAAATAAGGGAGGGACTTTTAAGGTGTGAGTAAAATAAGGAGTAAGAGTATAAGGAGAGAATATTATACGTCTTTAAAGTATGAGAAGGGTGAAAACAGAATTACTCTGTATCTCCCGATGAAGTAGACTTCCAGAAAAAGAATTGTAGAGTCTGAATGCAGATCAAAGCATACTTAATTTTTTTCTTTATTTTTCTTGGGCATTTTGGCTGTTTTCTTTTGCAACATGGCCAATATGTAAATATGTTTTGCATGACTTCACATATATAATCTATATCAAATAGCTAGCCTTCTCACAGAAGGGATCAGGAGTGAAAGGGAAGAAGAGAATTTTTCATTCAAAATTTTGAAAAATAAATGTTATTTTTTCATGTAATTGTGAAATATTTAATGAAATAAATGAATAATGGGGGAAAAGGAATCGTAAAGAAATGAAGCAATGAACTTTTAATGGAAGATCAAGAACAAAGGCTTCAAATACATGAACTCACCCTGTAATTCCTCATCTACTTACTTGATTTCAGGAATAGATTTTTAGGAAATTTTCTTTAACAGTACAAGCAATCATTGAAGATCTTTTATTTTTTCTATTTCTAGGCAGGAATTAATATTCAATAAATTCTGACCCTCCCAAATCTCCTATTAACCATGCTATTGTATTTGCTACTCTAAGCCACAATATACAGCTAAAGCTTTCCTTTATGTTTGTTGATGATAAGATGTTGTTGTACACTTAATTTTTTTATGGTCACTACTTCTCTGTAGTAAGGAGTATACTGGTTTTTCCAACATTAGGCTTGACCTGCAAAGAGTATCACTAGTTTAAGGGAAGTCTCATATTTGATGCTGTTAATATTTTGTGGGCAATATATTACACTGAGGACCTTTTGTGGAACATAGTGAACAGGAAGAGAAGCAGAGACCATAAGACCACAAATTTAGAGCTTTAAGGCAGCTCTAAGGTCCAGCTCAGTTATCTTACAAATGAAGAAACAGAGGCCCAAAGTGATTAAGTGCCACACTGAGAGTTACCTATCTAGTAATGTCCGAAGTGAGGTGGAAAATTAGGTCTTCCTGGCTCTGTATCAGGGGTTTGACCCATTATCTCTTCTTCTTCTTCTTTTTCTTCTTCTTCTTTTTCTTCTTTTTCTTCTTCTTCTTCTTCTTCTTCTTCTTCTTCTTCTTCTTCTTCTTCTTCTTCTTCTCCTTGAAGAATTTCTCTCTCATTCTTTCTCCTCCCACCTACCTCTACTGACTATTTTCATCCAAGACTTCAGTAGAGAGTGGATCCCTTTGTAATCCCATAGCATGGGCCAGTAGAAAACAATACATCTATCCTAGGAAAGGCAGCTGCAGGGCATTTTCCCTCCTCTTCATAGTT
>JAJPUD010004095.1:174335-212332 GCA_023553655.1 Myrmecobius fasciatus
GATCCCTTTGTAATCCCATAGCATGGGCCAGTAGAAAACAATACATCCATCCTAGGAAAGGCAGCTGCAGGGCATTTTCCCTCCTCTTCATAGTTGAGTAGTATTAATTAAGTACTCTAAAAACACTTTTAGAGCTCAGAAGAGAACTACTTTTGGAGGCAACTTTTAAAGGAGTCTATAAAGGGCAATGCAAGCTTCTAGTAAAATGTGGTGAGTTACCCCCTATTCACATGAGTTTTATTCAAGTTCTATACAAGTATGTCTTATTCCTTTTGTACTTCATGCTTGTGTCTACTCTCTCCATGGACTCTGTATATATTTGTGAGGGAATTGTTCTAGTATTTTAGGGGAAACGTTTTGATAGCTACTGTTCTCGCTTCAGCATCTTAGTAAAAGCATACAGAATGGCTGTATCCATTCACAGCTCCACCAACAATGCATCAGTGTCCCAGCCCTCCCACATCCCCTCCAACATTCATCATTAACTTTTCCTGTCATTTTAGCCAATCTGACAGGTGTGTAGTGGTACCTCAGGGTTGTCTTGATTTGCATTTCTCTGATCAATAGTGATTTGGAGCACCTTTTCATATGACTATAGTTTTAATTTCATCCTCCGAAAATTGTCTGTTCATATCCTTTGACCATTTATTGATTGGAGAATGGCTTGAATTTTTATAAATATGAGACAATTCTCTATATATTTTAGAGATGAGACCTTTATCAGAACCCTTAAATGTAAAGATGATTTCCCAATTTATTGCTTCCCTCCTAATCATGTCTGCATTGGTTTTGTTTGTGCAAAAACTTTTTTTAACTTAATATAGTCAAAGTTATCTATCTGGTTTTCAATTAAGAGTTCCAGTTCTTCTTTGGACACAAATTTATTCCATCTACATAGGTCTGAGAGGTAAACTATATTACGTTCCTCTAATTTACTTATAGTACCACTCTTTATATCCAGATCATGAACCCATTTAGATCTTATCTTGGTATGTGGTGTTAGGTGTGGGTCAAGCTTTAATTTCTTCCACACTAGTTTCCAATTTTCCCAGCAGTTTTTGTCAAATAGTGAGTATTTATCCCAAAAGCTGGGATCTTTGGGTTTATCAAAGACTAAATTGCTATAGTTATTGCCTATTTTGTCTTGTGATTCTATCCTATTCCACTGATCGACTACTCTATTTCTTAGCCAGTACCAAATGGTTTTGATGACCACTGCTTTGTAATATAATTTTAGATCTGGCACAGCAAGTCCACCATCGTCAGTCTTTTTTTTTTCATTAACCCCCTTGAAATTCTTGAAAGTCATCACTTTTCTAACAAAGATCTGTAGAGTAAGAGTTTTGGTTTTTCCAGTAGTATTGTGTGGCTGTGACTGTTGGATTATAAGAATTGTTGATCCCTGCAGGATCAATATTTTCCAAGTATGGTGCTGGAGAAGATTTTTGATATTATTAAGCCATTACTCAGCTCACTAATTGGAGTCTTCATTTGCTTACCTTGTGTAAGGAATCCTAGTGAGTTCTGGCTGTGTCTTTTGGGCAACTTTTTGCTGAGAACATGAGAACATGCTCACAGTTATCTGATGGAATGGCCAGAAGCATAAAGAAGGGAGGGCCGTTCTTTCTTGTGTATTGATTAATAAGTTTCTTTTATTGCTGACCTGTGTTTACTTTTGAAACTTGTCAGTTCCCTGAGTAAATGCAGTCATCCTAAAGAATGAACAGGTATTCTTCTTGGTGGGTCCCTCGAGATGAAGCATCCTATACCTAGGAGGCTGCTTTGTCTCAAGCATCTCATGTTAAATGAAAATACTGAGCATATGCCTTCTTTGTTCTCAGGCTATAAAAACCCTTTAGTGGAAAGGACTTTGAGAATTCACCCAGGAAGTACTGTATAGCTTGCCTGGGAATTTTTCCCACCTGAGACTCTGAATGGCTGTGAATTTCTTCCAGCCAAGAAACTCAGATGTTGGTGCTTCCTCTGTGAGGTGATGATGTATGTCGTATGTTGTTTCTTTGTTGTATTATCTTTATTGTTATGGTGACCACTGTGTATTACTTTTTTGTTCCCTGAGGCAATTGGGGGTAAGTGACTTGCCCAGGGTCACACAGCTAGGAAGTGTTAAGTGTCTGAGACCAGATTTGAACTCAGGTCTTCCTGACTTCAGGGCTGGTGCTCTATCCACTGCGCCATCTAGCTGCCCCTTATTATGTATTACTTTTATGCTATGTTTCCTCTTTCCTTATGTCTTGTTTGAATCAAGGTTCTGAGCAGTAATTGTACCCATTCTCTTTAAGACTGTACCTGTTGAATGTGAATTCCAAACCTAGATTAATCTTACATTTTGGCATTTCGGTGGAAACAGGATTTGGGGAACAGCTAGATGAGGAGGTAGCAGCTGTAAATCTGGGGGGTCCAATTTGCTCTTTTTTATTTTTTGAAAACTAATTGCTGGCCTTGTTCTCTTTCTGTCTTTGACATCACTCCCTGATGGGAATGAATTGGACCCAGGTAATGTCCCCTTTATAGAAGATCAAGCTGATTCTCTCAATGACCCAATTGTTCCTAATATAGAAAATAGAAAAGAGAAAGAACATTAATAAGAGCTCTTTTGCATGAGGCATTGAAGTGCAGAATCTGTTTCCCATGGGAGAGGGAGAAGACTAAGAAGAAGAAGAAAAGAGAGAAAGACAATGAATTTGAGTCTCTTTCAGATGAGAGAACCAGAAGCTCTGTGGAAGAAGATTCTTGAATTCCCAATATCATTTTCAGAAAGTCTCAGGTTATCTGGGGTTATTCACTAAGGGGTAGAAGAAGAAAAGACTGATAGCAGCTGCTGATTACCTGCTCAGGTATGAAGAAGCAACCATTTGGCAAACTAAAAACAAGAACAAAGAGGTTTTATGCCCGCCTGGGGCACATATTCAAAACTTTGACAAAGATTCCCAACATTTGTGCAGATGTATGACAGCTATTCACTTGGGGTGATTCAGGTAGAATTATCCAGCTCTGCCAGAAGGAACCTAAACAAGATTTCCAATGATTAGGAAATCTTGGGCAAGAATGTAAAGACCATAGGAACACTGGCTATTGCATATTGAAGTTAAGAGAAAAAAACTAATTTGCAAAATGAGTTGTTGATTCAGAAGAATAAGATTTGATGCTCTGATTTACAGTTAGATACAGGGTTAATAGATTACTGGTCAAGAATGGAGTGTACCTAAACAAAGTGAATAAGAATTACTTGCCAGAAGTTTCATGAATCTAATTTAAAAGACTTTATACTTTTAAAAATGGGCAAAGAAAAAAAAAAGATTTCTTTGATATACCCCTTAAGTTAAATACTGTAGCCTCAGAAGCATAGCAGCTGAGAAAGGCATAAATCCATAGATACAAAACTCAAGATAGGAGGCATCAGTAAAAGATTGCCTCCTGAGTTTCTACACAAATATTTAAAGTTCAATCAACCAGCAGGAGGGACTAGAAGCTATGATATGAGAGGGCAAAATGGCCCTCACTGATGGGTCTGACTTGTTGGGAGGAAACCCAAGGTCATACCATGGCTCTACATAAGTATACTTTATTTAAGGGAAATAACATAAGTAAAATCTGAAAATGAAGTAATATTGTTTATTAGGAAAGGGTACACGTGAAGACATCTAGCAACCAGAGGTGGGACTATTTGGGAGAAAGCAAAAGAAGGAGAAATAGAAGTGATTTGCCATTGAAATCTATATCCTACAAACCATCTGGAAAGAGAGAGGAAATAGATGAGTATGTTAAGAAATAGATTCTGAGATTGGCACAAAGGCAGAATATAGTAGTGATGAGGGATGTCAGATATTCAGAACTTTTGGGTCTCTCTCTCTTTCTTTAGCAAGAGCAGAGTAGTTAATAACTTACTAAATTGCCGTTTGATGATTCCATCCTTAAAAAGGTGCAAGCCAACAGGGGCAAATTCTGTTCTGGATCCAATTCTCACTAGTTGATTGGTTGAAATAAGTGGGAGGTGAGAAATGACTATTCTATCCAAGAGGTTTTTCCCTAAATAAAAAGAGGAAATTTGACAGAGTTGGACAAGTCCTCTATTTTGGCATAGTATATTTCAAAGTATTAATAATTATGATTGATACCATGGAATAAACATGGGATCATCAAATCAAATAATCTTGGGAGGCATGGAAGATTCTCATGAATTTAATTCTGAATAGAAAAAGGAAAACAATTCCAATGAAGAGGAAAAATGGATTTTCTTCTGAAACAATGGATGCAGTTCATATGGAATTCACCAATTAATTTAATCTTATAAACTTTTATTTTTTGAATTAATGAGCATTTATTTATTTTTCCCAAATGTCCTCTAACCACCACTTAAAAAACAACAACTCCCCTTATAACATATATATATATATAATCATACTAAACAAATCCCTATATAGTTTTTGCCCCCAGATGAATATCCTATTCTTCATCCTGAGACTAACTCCTCTGACAGGAGGTGGGCAGCCAAGTTCATAAATAATTCTCTTGGATAATGGTTGGTCAGTACATTCTGCCAGTTCTTAAGTATTTCAAAGTTGTTTGATCTTACAAGGTTTTAATATCACACAAACTATTCTCCTGGTTCCGCTCACTTCCCTGTATATGAGACCATGAAATCCTTTTCCAAGTATTACTCAAATTGTTCTATCTGGCACAGTGCTTGGAACATGGTCAATGATTAATTAAGCTATGTCACATTGAATGTCTCTTCTGCTCACTCTACTTTTATCTACTTCTTGCTCAAAATTGATCCCTTGGGAAAAAATTGGCCACTTAGGATAAATAGTTTCTAAGAACCCTTCCAACTCTGACATTCTGTAATCTAGATGAACATCCCAGTGCAACCATTATGGGGTTTTCTGCCAAAATCATAAAAATGGGAAAGGATGTACAAGCATATTTATTATAGTTTTTTTATGGTGGCAAAGAATTGGAAATTGTGGGGATGCCCATCAGTTGGGAAATGGCTGCACATGTGGTATGTGAATATATGGAACATTATTGTTCTATAAAGAAATGATGAGCAGGTGAGTTTCAGAAAAACCTGGAAAGACTTACATGAACTGATGCTGAATGAAGTGAGCAGAACCAGGAAAACATCAAACACAGTAACAGCAACATTGTGATAATCAGCTATGGACTCAGCTCTTCTTAGCAATAAATAGATCCAAGACAATTCCAAAGGATTCATGAGAGAAAATGCTATTTGAAACTTAAATTTAGAAAAAGATTGTCTTTACATGTAACTTTATATGTAACTAAGAAAAATAAGATTAAAATGAAAAATAAATAAAAAAGTTAAAAACTGAATAAAAATGTTAATGAAACTAAAAGAGAGAATCATCAGAATAGAGATCATAAGTAAATCTTTGGGAACTGATGAGCTTAACTGATGAGCCCAACAGTATAGAGGGCTCAGAATAAAATGCTAAGGGAAACCAATAGTTAGATGGTGTGATCTGCAAGCAGATCCTGAAAAAGAGAATAAAAATGATGGGCCAGATAGGAAGGGGGAGAACCGGGAGTAATGTTCTGAAAACCAAGAGAAAAAAAATAATGAGGAGGAAAGAGTGATTCACGGTGTCAAAGGCTGCAATGAGGTTGAAGAGGATGAAGACTGAGAAAAGGCCATTGAATTTCACAACTAAGATATTATTAGTAATTTTAGGGAGAGTTGTGGTGGAACAAGTTTGGAGGGGTTAAGAAGAGAGTGAGAATAATGAAAGTACAAGAAATTATTGTAGATGATCTTTTTAAAGAATTTGGCTACAAAGGGAATGGCTCATTTCCTGTTGTCCTGAAAGTTCCTAAGAACTTTATAAAGATAGACCATATTCTAGAATATTTGCTGCACTGAGAGGAGTGACTCTTGGCTTTTTAAGTATAGTGTTGTTTTTTTTTTCTGAACAGAAGGGCAAACACCAATATTTGCTGAATTACATAACTGTTTGGTTTTCAAAGGTCATAGATACCTTCTAAAAGTTGACATCAACATGGTGTTTGTATTTGTATTGTTTTTGTATTTATATTTGATTTGTATTAGAGGATCTAGGTTTAAATCTTAGCTCTGCTTCTGGCTACTTGTACCACCTTATTAAATCTCATTTGCTTTCTCTGGCTTCAGGTTCTTTATCTCAAAAATAAGGGAATTATAGCAAATCAGCAATATAGTTCCACTTGTAGTGTTTATTTTTATGACCATGTGATACACTGAAATGCTAGGTGGGATAATCCCATGGTCTTCATTGCATGTTCAGAATTGATAATATGGTAGCATTAGCATTAGCAAGTCACACAAAGACCAATAGAGACAGGGAGAGGTGGAAAAACCATCAAAAGATGGGAAAATTGGATCTTTAATGAAATAAAGATCTTTTATGCATTTTTAACATAAAGACCAGAGCTAGGTAGAAAGTTTGAAAATAAAACATAAGAGATGAGAGAAATCTGGAAAATTTATTGAACTGAACATTTGAAAAAAATTGTGTGAGTATATAAGGAGAAGAAAGAAGTGTCTCTCTAGAATCTTAACACTCAAAGAATATTTAGAAGTAAGATAAATGTGGTCCACTAGGTGGCACTGCAGTGGACAAAGTGCTGGACCTGGAGGAAGGAAGACACTTTTCCTGAACTCAAATGTGACCTCAGATACTTAATAGATATGTGACCCTGGCCAAGTCAATTAACCTTCTTTGCCTCAATTCCCTCATCTGTTAAATGAGTTGGAGAAGGAAATGGCAAAACACTCCAGTATCTTTGCCAAGAAAACCCCAAATAAGGTCACAAAAAGTTCCCTACAACTGAAAAAAATGAATGAACACTAACAACAGAGATAAAGCAGAGGACTTTTGAATAGATAATTGATGTTCTGCTGATCTGAGTAAGAAAAAGAGAACTGATAGCAATGGGATACTATAGTGTAGAAAAGAAAAAATGTGTAAAACTTTCTATTTCTCATAATTATAGTGCATCAAAAGCGGGGACAAACATTCAGGCTGAAATTAGGGCAGCCACTATCACACATCAGCCAAATCTTAGTCATATTAAGCCCTGGGCTGAATAAAGAGAATAATCAGGAGACTTTTCACCCAACACAGAGTTACAAAACAGTTACAATCCTGCAGAAATCTCATAGACAAGCCAGGAGACAGGGAATGAACAGGGCAAAGCAGAACCCAGGCTGGAAGCAGCTTAAGAGATTTCTAGCAAAAGTCCATGTTTGGGTGACTTCAGAGGTAGCAACTGGAGAGTGACCAAAGTGGGGGTTTACCACATGGGTGACCAAGAACCTATAATTAGATTTGAGATATACAACAAAAGAAAGGGATAGAAAGACATTGAAAAGCAAGCAAGTCAATGATCTAGGGCCCCACAGCAATGATTAAGAGACCTTGGGCAAAAATTAGATTAAGAACAACATCTCATCTCATATACAAAGATAAACTTCAAATGTATATGTGAGTTACCCTGGAAAGGTGGTATCATAAGCAAATTAAAGAATAAGGAAGAAGTTACCTCTCTGATCTATGGCCAGGGAAAGAGATTATGATCAAACAAGTGCCACAAAGGATCATAAAATGCAAAATGGACAATTTAAATTATAAGATCAAAAGGATTTGTACAAGAAATTTAATGTGGTTCAATTTAGAAGTAAAACAAGTAACTTGGAAAAATGTTTGCAGCAAGTTTTCCCATAAAGGTTTGTTTTCCCAGTATGTCAAAAACAGACTCCAACCTATTGCGATTAAGATTCATTCTCTGTACTATAGTCACAGAGTGTGGAAAAAGTAGTTTTCAAAGAAAGACATCCAAACTACATACAATTGCATGAGAAAATGTTCCAAATCACTAATGAGTAGAGAAATGTAAATGAAAACAAAGGGAGGTTTCACCTCACACCTTTCAAATCAGCAAAGATGACAAAAGATGGGAATAGGTAATGAAGGGACAGGTGAAATGGCAACAGCAAGATTATGAGATGATCAATTCTGATGGACGTGGCTCTTTTCAACAATGAGATGATCCAGGCCAGTTCCAATGATCTCATGATGATGAGAGCCATCTGCACCTAGAGAGAGGATTATGGGAACTGAGTGTGGATCACCAGCATTTTCACTCTCTCTGTTATCGTTTGCTTGAATTTTATTTTTGTTCTCATTTTTTTCCTTTTTGATCAGATTTTTATTGTGCAGCAAGATAATTGTATAAATATGTATACTTATATTGGATTTACATATTTTTTTTTACCATATTTAACATATATTGGATTACTTGCCATCTAGGGGAGGGAGTTAGAGGAGGGAGGGGAAATTGGAAAACAAAGTTTTGCAAGGGTCAATAGTGAAAAATTATCCATGCATATATTTTGAGAATAAAAAGCTTCAATTAAAAAAGATAGATACATTATTGCATTGTTTTGTGTGTGTGTGTGTGTGTGTGTGTGTTTGTGTGAGTGAGCATTGTTGAGGATCACATTAAGTATAGAACCCAGAAAGCCTGTAAAAAGTTTAAAGGGGACTGACCATAAGGGTGGGTTAGTTCTCCAAAGCCCCCATAGTTATGAATCACAGCACACTAGAGAAACTAAAGGAAGGTTTCATTTATCTTTATCTTACTCTTTGAGCTTTATCTTACTCTTGGAATTGATAGGCTCAGGCAAGACCTCCATAACCTAGAGAAATTAGAGATATCTATCTGGAGGTCATAAAACACATTTTTTTAATTTTAAATTTTTTTTTCTTTTTTTTGCTGAGGCAATTGGGGTTAAGTGACTTGCCCAAGATCACACAGCTAGGATGTGTTAAGTGTTTGAGACCAAATTTGAACTCAGGTCTTCCTGACTTCAGAGCTGGTGCTCTATCCTAGTAGCAGAGGTTTTTGCTGCAGCTGCCTCTCTTCTCCTTGGATCATTATTGTCCTCCCACATGACATGATCTATTCTTCTGATCAGAATTAGATCCCTGCAGCCATTAGCAGGTGGCTCCCGTTACAGAGCACAACTATTTTTGATAGTAATTTATCTTTATACAAATAAAATGATTAAAATAACCATTCCTTTTGACCTAGAGAAACCACGACTAAGCTTATCAATCAATTTATGAACTTTGTGTAGACACCAAACAGGCAGCAAGATGGTCCAGTGGATAGAGTGATAGGCGTGGAATCAGGAAGGCTCTCTTCTGAGTTCAAATCTTGTCTCTGACATTTACTTGCTGTGTGATCCCTGGCCAAGTCAGTTTATTCCATTTGCTTCAGTTTCCTCATCTGTAAAATGAGCTGGAGAAGAAAATGGCAAGCCATTCTAGTGTCTTTATCAAGAAAATGGGGTTACAAAAAGTCAGACGCTACTGAAAAATGACTGAACAATAAATATGTGACAGGAACGTTTTCAGTGCTGAGAATTCAAAGAAAGGCAAAAGACAGTCTTATTTTCCAGGAGCTCACAGTCTCATCGAGAAGACAACCCCTAAATATTATGTATAAACAATATATAGTCACAAGAAAATCGGAATGAAATCAAGAGAAAGACTGAAATTAAGATGGATAAGAAAAGGCTTTCTATAGAAGGGAGGATTTTATCTGGGATTTGAAAGAAATTGGGGAAACCAGAGGCAGAGATAAGGAAACACAGCTTTCCAAGAATAGTACAGAATAGTACTACCAGTATGTAATGCCCAGGTGCCTGTAGCTAGCAGGAAATGCACATGACCATCTGGGGGCCGAATGGCTGAGCACAGGTGTGGCAGTACTGATGCAGCAAAACACCATGGGTCGGAGGACCATAGAGCCTAAGTCACGTGATAGATGTTTTGCATATTGCACCAGATCTGCAGGCGCTGTACATGGCTCGAGGGCCGGCGCCCTATCAGAGCAGGCCAGCTCAGACCGGAGACCTTCGGGGTGGGACACGATTGGTTCTCTGTGGCGTGGGCGGAGAAGGACAAGAAGGGATAAGAGAGACCGGGATTACTATTAGCACAGCTTTGTAGACTATGTAGGTGTAACACATAATAAAGTAAGATAAGCATATCCCCGTGTCCTGTGGTGGCTGTGAAGTTTCTCCCAGCCGTGGAGGCTTGGAGCCGGAGACGTCCGATGCCTGTTGAGGTGAGTTTACCCTACCCTTAAGCTTAATTGTAACGCTGGTCGTTACACCAGTACTAATGCCCAGAGATGATAGGTGGAGGCCAGTGTTATTGTACTGAAAAGTACATGGGCAGATTGGGGGAGAAGGGTAGATTGGAGTGAGGCAAGAAGACTGGAAAGGTAGGAGAGGCTAAATTATTGAGCCGTGAATGTCACAAAAAGGGTTTAATATTTCCCTCAGGAGTTCAGAGAGAAGCATTAGGAGTCAATGAATGACAGGATCAGAGACCTGAGGTTTAGGAAATCACTTCAGCAGATACGGAGAGTGGTCGGTTCAAAAAACGTAGCAGTATTTTCCATGCTTAACAATTTGATCTAATCTTGGTTCTTTGCACAATAGTTCATTTTCTGGCCCTTTCAATGACCAATTTTATATGTTTAGATATGAAACTTTCTGTCCCTTACTCAAGAAACAATTTTCAAATGATAGCAAGTGTCCTAAAGTGGAATAGGAAACAGCATTCAGAAAAGTCTTGATTCATGATATCCTATTAGACTAAAAAAGATTCCCAGGGATTAGAAAGTCTTAGACAGGAAAATGAAGACCAGAGGCACATGGGCAATCCTTCTTCTCCAATTACATGTTGAAATTAAGTAATCCTATAGAGAAAAAAAGCTGATTTGCAAAATGAACTGCTGTTTCAGAAAGATGATATTTGAATGTCTGTATAATTGCTTCTCATACAGAGTTGACAGACTACTGGTCACAGACAGAATAATATCTAATCAATGTGAGGAAGAATGTCTTTTTCAGAAGTCTCATAAATCTAATTTAAAAGACTTTATACTAAAAAAGGATGGGAAAAGAAAAAGATTTCTTTCATATACCCCTTAAGCTAAAGGCTGAAGTCTTTGCTCAGAATCTAGACTCCAGGTGGAGCTATATTCCCAACTTAGAAGCAGAGAGAACAAAAACATAGGGTGTTTTTTTTTTGTTTTGTTTTTGTTTTTGTTTTTTGCTTTTTGCTGAGGCAATTGGGGTTAAGTGACTTGCCCAGGGTCACACAGCTAGGGAATGTTAAGTGTCTGAGATCAGATTTGAACTCAGGTCCTCCTGGCTTCAGGGCTGGTGAACACAGGGTGGTTTTGAAGATTAATACAATGTCAAAGGTTGGCTGATTTATAGTAGGTGCTTGTTCCTTTTTTCCTTTCCTCCTTCCCCTCTCTAGTTTCTCAATGTCTTTCCTAAAACGAGTCCCATGTCATCTCTCAATAGAAGGCAATGATCCAACCTGACTTGACAAGGCCAGTGTAGAAGGACTAACCCATCCCTTCTTTTGTATCACTTACTTGTTAATATTTAGAAGAAGAACATCTTTGCTCGCTTATTGACCTGTGCATTTAGAAAATAATGAAGATGATAGTAGCAATCCTAGCCATTTGTGTGTCTTATTTAAGGGATGGGCTGAAAGAACCTTATTGACTAGCCATGATTGACTTTGGAAAAGTGCTGATGAAAACATCAGGAGACAGGCTTTGGGAAAAGTACCTTGGTAATACATAGAAC
Organism: Myrmecobius fasciatus; assembly: GCA_023553655.1. NCBI lineage: Eukaryota > Metazoa > Chordata > Mammalia > Dasyuromorphia > Myrmecobiidae > Myrmecobius > Myrmecobius fasciatus. Next base: position 186,034 of record JAJPUD010004095.1, read on the forward strand.
CCACAAACTAGCAGCCTGCTGCAAAACTACATCCTGACATACTCTAGCGTGACTACGCTTATTGCCAGTTTAAAGAATAATTTTAGAGAATGGTCAGGGACTTTAAAAGACAATATACAGGCAACATCTATCATGTATTGGGGAATTAACCAAATTTCCTAACAACTCATCAAGTAAAAATCTAAATGGATTGTAGTCAGCTAAATGAATTCTAAATTGATTCACAGAAGCATAGCACAGAGAATTATGAAGTAGAAGTGGGGAGGGGTGGGAGAAAATAGCTACTTCTAGGCAAGATCATCTGAATGGAATAAGGGTATGAAGCTGCTACCAGGAGTTAATCTCATTGGAAGAAACTTCTCCATCCCCACTCTACTCCACCCAAAGTGGGTTATTGGGAGTGAAGAAGAAATTCACATATTACAGAAAAAGAGCTAGATAATAACTCAAAGAATTATAGTTTTTATGAAAATGAAATTATGTGTTGCTATGCCATTCCCAACCCCCAGATAATCAGAGAATCCAGCAAAGTATGATTCTATTACAGGAGAATATCATTTTAAATAAGCAGGATTAATCTCAGAGGCAAAAAAGCTTTACCATAATGCCCCAAATGTAGGGATGGAACAGAATATATCCTGAAGATTCTGTGATAGACACCTGGACCTGTTTATAAGTTCAGTCACTGTCATATATTATTAACAATCAACTATTTGAAATGCAGAAAGTTAAGGTAAGAGTATCTGAACAGCCAGGAATTATTAAACTTAGATATGTGATGTAACAAGAGAAACATCTAGTCAAATGCAATTCTTTAATGACAAATACTGTACACAGTATAAACTTGTATGAGGTTGCCTTTTGCTCTCCAGTATATAACTGTCATTTCTGTTATTGAAATGGGGCTTTTTGCTGCTTATAAATGTAGATAAAGATACTATTTAACCACAGACTATTAATGATTATTTATTACTGTATTTGCATTTGCAAAATTGTCATGTGTGTGTTAATAATAACAGCCAGAAATTTTATATTGCAATAAACTTTATGTGTTTCATTTGATCCTCATAACAACCCCATGAGGTAAGTGCTATTATTATATGCTTGGATGCTTTTGACTATAATGTGCATGCATGTATGTGTGTGTGTATATATGTGCATATGTGTGTAGTTTGAATGATGTAAATTTTAACTTAATGTGAGCCAATCCCCAATCAAATATCAAACTTGAAATCCTAAAAATAAAAGGAGAGATTAATAAAATTGAAAATAAAAAACTATTGAATTAATAAATAAAACCAAAAGTTGGTTTTTATGAAAAACTAACAAAATAGATAAACCTACAGTTAATTTGTTTAGAAAAAGGAAAGGGGAAAATCAAATTGTTAGTCTCAAAAATGAAAAGGGAAAACTTTCCACCAATGAAGAGGAAATTAGAGCAATAATTAGGAATTACTTTGCCCAACTTTATGCCAATGAATTTGATAACCTAAGGGAAATGGAGGAATATCTACAAAAATATAGATTGCCCAGATTAACAGAAGAGGAAATAAATTACTTAAATAGTCCCATTTTAGAAAAAGAAATAGAACAAGCTATTAATCAACTCCCTAAGAAAAAATCCCCAGGACCAGATGGATTTACATGTGAATTCTACCAAACATTTAAAGAACAATTAACTCCAATACTATAAAAACTATTTGAAAAATTAGGAAACAAAGGACTCCTACCTAATTCCTTTTATGACACAGACGTTCCCTAAAACAGATAGGATGAAAACAGAGAAATAGACCAATCTTCCCAATGAATGCAAAAATCTTAAATAAAATATTAGCAAAGAGATTACAGAAAATCATCCCCTGGATAATCAGTCAAACAATCAGTTCTAAAGTTCTTAAGGAGTGTCCTTGTATTGCTTTTTCTGACCACTATTTAAGTGCTTGCCATGTAAAAGTGCTCCATAAAATAGTCTTTGGGTAAGTGCACAATGTGGTCAGCCCACAGGAGTTATGTTTCTGCTAGGCAGTTTAGTTCCTGAAAGGACCTCAGTGTCTGGTACCTTCTCCTGCCAGTGATCTTCAGAATCTTCTTAAGACAATTCAAATGCAAGCAACTTAGTTTCCTGGCATGGCATTGGTACACTGTCCAGATATGACCTCAACCATGAGGTCACCACAATGGCTCTGTAGACCTTTGGTTTGGTAGTCAGTCTAATATCTCTCCTCTCCCACACTTTCCTTTGGAGCTTCCCAAACACTGAGCTGGCTCTGGTTATGTATATGTCAATCTCCTTATCAATATGGACATCCCTGGAAATTATCCTGCCAAGGGGTATGAACTTATCCACAGTATCCAAAACATCTCCATTTGCTATAACTGATGGTTTCATGTGTGGATGATGTGCTGGATGATGGAGTATCTGTGTTTTCTTGGTGTTAATTATGTGAAAGTAAATTATGATTTTCATAATTATTGATATGATATGTGTAATAAATATACTAATAATCTAGATTTTTCAGAGCTACCATTTTCCTAGCAGATTCTGACTTGGGAATCAGTCTTACAATGCAGTGTGAAATAACCAATCAATTCTTGACAACGCTCTTCTCCTTATGTAAAGTAAAGTGAATCAAAGATTGCAGAGCCTATTCCTGTCACAGAACCCTGGTCCTGTCCCCCACCAAGTAAAGACCCTCAGGATTTGAAACACTTAAGAACTATCCCCACAGGGCTAGAAAATGCCCATATTGGGGTGGATGTAGAAATAAAGCCTTGAATTCTCTAATATGCAAAGGAAGGTACTAGGTACCACCGGACTGAGCCCCAACTTGCCCATCTGGTAAATTCAAAGCTCTGACTCTTACTTCACTATTGGGCCCAGCCTTTGATCAAACCTGCCTCTCATAATCCAGGGACCTTTTCTTTGATCTGGATCACTTTAGTAAGGCCTGTTCTTTTAAATTAAAGCTTTTTATTTGCAAAACATATGTATGGGTAATTCTTCAGTATTGACCCTTACAAAGTTTTCTGTTACAAATTTTCCCCCCTAGTCTCCACCCCTCCCCTAGATGGCAGGAAGTCCACTACATGTTAATTATGTTAAAATACTTGACAAGTCGAATATATGTATACATATTTCCATACTTATCTTGCTGTGCAAGAACATCGATAGAGAGCATGAAAATGTTATGTTGTGGTCCATATTTCACATCCCTCTCTCTGGGTGTATATGGCTTTCTTCACTGAGCAGCTGGAACTGGTTTGAAACATTTCATTGTTGAAGAGAGCCATGTCCATCAGAACTAATCATCATATAGTCTTGTTGCCATGCATAATGTTCTCATGGTTCTGCTCATTTCACTCAGCATCAGTTCATGCAAGTCTCTCCAGGTCTCTCTGAAATCATCCTGCTGGCCGTTTCTTACAGAGCTATAATAATCCATAACATTCATATACCATAATTTATTCAGCCACTCTCCAATTGATGCGCATCTATTCAGTTTCCAGTTTCTAGCCACTACAAAAAGGGCTGCCACAAACATTCTTGCACAGGTGGGTCCCTTTCCTTCCTTTAAGATCTCTTTGGGATATAGGCCCAATAGAAACACTGCTGGGTCAAAGGGTATGCCCAGTTTGATAACTTTTTGAGCATAGTTCCAAATTGCTCTCCAGAATGGTTGGATCCGTTCACAGTTCCACCAACAATGTATCAGAGTCCCAGTTTTCCCACATCCCCTCCAACATTCATCATTATCTTTTCCTGTCATTTTAGCCAATCTGACAGATGTGTAGTGGTACCTCAGAGTTGTTTTAATTTGCATTTCTCTGATCAATAGTGATTTGGAGCAAGTAAGGCCTGTTTTTGAACACAGATTGAACATGGACTTTTGTGCGTGTCTTTTCTCTTTGATAAATGAATATCAGGCTATGGACTTTGAGTTCTTCTCTTGTTTATAAATGCATGTCCAGCTATGGACTGTGGAGTTTACTTTCTGTACACAGTTAATTTTAATTGATTAAGAATTGCTTTGATTATGTGTGTGGCTGAAACTTTGAAATTGTCACATCCATTTACAATGTACTCGTATTTGTGTATTGTATACATTTGTTAGTTAAATGGTTTGAATGTTCAACTTTAAAATGGGACAGATGTGTAGTAAAGGCAAAAGGGAGGTCCAGGAAGTTCCCAACAACTTTCCTTCAGAATGAACATGTGCCTTTCAAATGTATAAGAAATATGGTTCTGACTATCCCTCACATTGCCCAGATTCGGTTGATTTGTCTAGCAAAAACTCAACCTTTGCTGACCTCATTGGGCAGCTTTGAGAAGATCAAATTAGGGTACTTAAGGCAGAAACTGATAAGTAAAGAAACAGTCTCTTGAATGGGACAGCTATCATAAGTGGTATTCAGAGGCAAAGGAGAGAAAGTGTAGGTTTAAATAAGAATCAATGGGAAAGAAAGGATTAAATCATCTGAAACTCTTAGCAACTCCCAAACTACTCAACTACCTAAGCTATACATGTTTTTACCAAATGACTCCATAAGCTCCCCAACTTTTTTGTTCCCTTTCAAGATACGAGGCAAAATTTATCCAGAAAAGACTCCTGAGGAAAGTATCTTGATCAGGACTTATGGTTTCAAGCCCTAGCAGTGTGGAGAACTTCACCCCAAGAATTATCCCAAATCCAAGGAGGTTCCCATAGGCTTTGTTGAGCAGTTCTACTTCTCCCTGTATTCATACAGACCTGGGTAGCAATCCATGGTTGCCTTGATCAGGAAAGGGGACATGAAGAATTGGTGTCAGGAAGCTGTCTGGGAAGAACTGAAGGAGGACCTCAAGGTCCAAGTTATGGGGGAAAAGATCATTATTGCTATACCTCTTGCTTTCCCTCAACCCACTGATTTAACTAAGGTCCGAGAGACTCTGGGGTAGCTATCTATCACTTTTATGACAGATTTGTCCAAGCTTTTTTTTCCTGAGGCAATTGGGGTTAAGTGACTTGCCCAGGGTCACACAGCTAGAAATGTTAAGCGTCTGAGGCCAGATTTGGACTCAGGTCCTCCTGACTTCAGGACTGCCACTTAGCTGCCCTTTGCCCAAGCTTTTGATGTCAATTCTGGTCACAAATAGGATAAGTTCAATTTCTTTCCTACTTTGTTAATATTCCTCACCCATCCATCTCTAACAAATTAAGCTGACTCTGACTGGCAACCCTGACATTGGATTCCTCTTTGAGATTATAGCACAGCGGGCAGTTAATCTGGCAGAAAAGGACAAAAAAATGGTAAAAAGGAACTTAGAGAAGCAAAAAAGGAACTTTTTCCTTGTACCTCTTCTGTAGCTGAGGCAGTACTTCCTTACAGTGCCCAATCTTACCAGCTCTGGCAGCCCCTCCCGTATCATTCCCCTCCTGTACCATCAAAATAAATCCATCCAAGAGTTTGTTTTACCTCTGGAAAGTCTGGCTCTTTGAGAGAAAGTAAAATGAGAAATAGATGGTGAATAGAAAAAAGAAAAAGCATGACAGAAAACATTGAGAGAGCCTCCCTATAATCCCACTCACTCAGCATGACCCGGGCCCCAGGAAGGTTGGCAGGAGGGGCGGCACAAGGAGGGGATACTCAGGCCATGCCCATTATCCCCATGACTCTTGTTTCCTTGCCCATACCAAGGCAAGGGCTGTCTGCTCCAGTTGAGCCCAGGGTCACCCTCTCAGTTTTAAACCTTCTGCCTTCCCGCTCCCCTCCTCAGGAGCTGGTTGTGGGGATGACTAATAAGACCACTGCAGCCCCTGTCTCAGAATTTTTCTCTCTTTTTATTGAGGGGATTAGTGCCTTTGACTTTTTTGTCCTGTTCCCTGAAGCCCCTAGCTCAATATTAGGATGTGATCTGCCCATATTTCATTTGACCCGGAAGGAACACTTTCTTAAGTCTTTTTATCCCCAACAAACCCTTCCTCTCTGAAAGGAGTCCCAAACCTTTAGGTTTCTTTCCCTCAATGCCTTCTGACTATCCAGCTCTCACCCAAGTTCCTTGCAGTTGGTAATATTGGGTCATTTATCAATGTCACCTATTGTTATGCAGCTGGACTCACCTAAACCCCTATCTTCCTTCTATATCCACTCAGCACTGATGGATGCCATTGAGGGGGTTCAGCCCATTATCAATGCCTATTTGTCTGAGGGCCTCATAATTTCCTGTACTTCTCCCATGAACACACCCATTTTTCCAGTCCGTAAGCCTGGTGGTCAGGGCTGGTGGCTTGTGCATGATTTCGGAGCGATTGTAATATCCAGAGTACCTGTTGTCCCAACTCCCTCCCACATTCTGCTTAACCACCCTGGACCACTCACTTCTTGGTAGTTAATCTCTGACCCTGAAAGCCAAATCATCTTTGCTTTTAACCTGGGAGGGATGCAACGCACCTGGACTATCCTGTCCCAGCAATTCACTGAGTCACCGTCCTATTTCTCACAGATATTAAAGCAGGACTTGTCCTCCTGGGATTTTAAGGACTCAGCTCTCCCCCAGTGTGTTGATGATTCTTTGTTCCCCCTCCTAAGACATTTCTGTTCCGTACACCGTATATCTCCCTAGTGATTTAGCAGCAAGAAGCCATGCTCTCCCCTCTGTGAAGTTCCTAGGACATCTCCTCTCCATCTCCAGCCTTTGGCTAGACTCGTCCCATCTTAAAGCCATCCCTCAATTTCCTGTACCCCAACCGATGGTCAGCTCTGTCTGGTGGGCTGTTGTCCCCCCTGGATCCCTGACTTTTCATGTATTGCCCTCCTCCTTCACGAGCTCCTAAAAGATTAGAATCTGAGCCCCTGGCTCTTTCCACAGACGCTCAAAACTCCTTTGACTCTTTGAAGTCCACCCCCCACCCACTTTAGACCTCTTCCCACCTCTTCTCTCCCATTTGATTTACCCATCTCTGAGAAAAGAGAGGGTGCAGAAACATGGTGAAAACTTGTGTCCGGTGGAATACGATGGTAAAACCTTAAACAGTGTTGTTAAAGGCCTCCCAGGCTACTTCAGGCATGACTGGCCACAGCGGTCCTTGTCTCTGAGGACATTTCTTGTTTCTTCCTTAATGATATATGTTCCCTGTGCTGTTGGAACACTCCTGAACTCACACCACACTTGGCATTTGTTCTCTAGCCGGCTAGTCGATTCGGAAGTGACTTTGTTATCCAAACCTAATCTGACCAATAAGGGGGCAAACACGCTCAGTCCCATCACCTTTCTACCTGAGCTGGAGAATGAGGTTGAGACTTCTGACCACTGCTGTGTAATTTATCTGATGGTCTTGCTTGCTCCCCGGAAAGCCAACTTTGACTGGTATACTCACGGATTCTGCCTCCTAAATGAGGAAGGAGATTTAGTCCTTGGTTACGGTATCCCCAGCCACAGAAATGGTTGCAGTTTCATCACTACCTGATGCTCATTTAGCATAAGTCGAACTCAAGACCTGCTGGGAGCATGCTGGGAGTCAGGGACCCTGCATGGAATGACAAGGTCTCCACAGGGCCTGACTCCCACCTCCCCCATGTGTGCAAGGCCAAGAACCCTGCATGGAATGACAAGGTCTCCACAGGGGCCTGACCCTCATGTGCAAGGCACATGAAGAAGCCCCCACAGAACTAAGCATTCAGGGATACATTTAGTTAATGATTATCTGTTTAATTTCTGTCCTAGGAATTCTTAGCATAGCTGTATGTATATACCTGTCCATCACAATGAGGTGAGCATGAAGCCCTTCACCCCCAAAAAAGCCCCTTTGTACTTTCTGCCCAAACATGAAAGGTTTCTCTACTAGTGAGGCATTAAACAAACTTAGAGACTGGGAAGCTTGGAAATTGATCACTTTCCCCAAAAACTCCAAAAGAAATCTCCAGTTACTCCTTCTTGTTTGAAACAATTCCAAATTCAATCAACCTGACCCTTCTCTCCCCTATGCAGAGCTTCCATAAATAATGATATGATGAAAAGAACAGGAAACATCAGTGATAGATGGACACATTGGTAGCAAGTAAGTCATGGGGAAAAAGTAAGAGAAGCAGGCCACTGCATGGTTTACTGACCCCTACACAAAACAAGCTATTGTATGAGTGATTAATAAATGGGCTGAGGGAAATAAGTTCTTGAGAAAAAAAATGTTTCTATTCTAAAAAATCTTATGACCATGTTAAAAAATTAAAAAGCATTGTCTAAGTCTTGGAATAAGTAAAGAGAAGCTCATGTTCTGCCAGATATGACGTGATGACCACAAGGTACATTTACCTTTAGTTAAAGTTTCACTATTGTTATATTGTTTGATGAATTTATTCTGTACATTCTTTTTTTCTAAGAAGCATTGCACCGGGGGTCCTGGGAATTTCTGGGCCCCAAGAAAATCTTGTAATCCTAGCCAAATAATTGTCTTATCTCTCATGAACCCTAACTTTGTAAGACTATAAAAATCACAAGCTTTCTTGAATAATTTGAACAAGCTTTTGCCAATAAATCGAACTTGATGACCATGCCATAGAGTGTGCTGTCTCTTATTCCACTTTGCCGACTCCAACCCTCCATTCAAAAACCTAGTTCCCCATGGAGGCTGGCCTACGCAAAGACCAGAGTCTGTGAATTAGCAAAAGGAAGAAGGATCAATATCTTCACTGAAAGCAGGTATGCATTGGGGGGGGCACATGACTTTGGGATGCTATAGCAACATGAAGACTTCTTCCCCTCCTCTAGACAGCCCATTAAAAGCCAGACAGGTTTCCTAACTATTAGACTACTTACGGTTTCCCTAGGTTGGAGCAGTAATTAAAATTCTAGGACACAGATGAGAAAACAGCATTCGTGCCCATGGAAATGACTTGGCTGACCAAGCAGCTAAAACCACAGCTTTAGTTCCCCAAATACATGAGAACAGGGCTCCCAAAGCAGAAGTCTCTATGGAGCTTTCACTTTGTCTCATAGGATGATATCAGTTCCATCCTGGCCCTGAAAATCTGCCAAAGCCCATTATCATAATAAGAGATAGCTTTACCCCCACCCCCCCAAAAAAAGAATGCTTATCACTAAGCAAGGAAAGCTTCATAAGGGAGAATGTAGACTTGACAAAACTATGGGACTCTGGGTTGGCCCAAATGGACTTGTGGTACTCTCTAAGAACTTCTCTCTCCCTATGATGGAACACCTTCAGTCACTGGGACCTGCCAAGCTGGTAGAACTAGCCCCAAAGTCTTAGTGAGGAAGTTTTCACTAGGAGATGTGTCCTACCTGCCCCAACCACAATGCATCTGAGTTCTGAAGCCAGCTTGTGGGCAGTTTCCTCTCCCTTTGAAACCTGCAGATCAACTTCATTCAATTGCCACCTGCCCAGGATTATAAATATAAATGGTTATGGTCTGTAGGTTTTGCTGGTGGGTGGAAGTGTTCCCCTGTCAAACTGCCATAGCCTCTGATGTAGCAAAAGTCCTCTTAGAAAAAAATCATTCCATGATGGGGGGTTCCTAAAAAAATACATAGTATGATATGGATTTTTTTCCCCAATGTGGGTTGGAATGGACGTCTGCTGAGGTCCCTTTTATGTCTAGATTTTTCTAGATTCAAATTACCGAATGGAAAATTGAGATCTAGAAAGAATAGCTTATTTCTTTAATGACTTTTGTTACTGTTTTATTGTTCTGTAAAGAATTGCTTTGGTGATTTGATTTATATTGCATTCAAACTGTAAATTAATTTTGGGAAATAATCATTTGCATAGTCGGGCTTCCAGTATTAAAAAATCTTCCAGCAACTTATTTGGAAAAACAAAAGAGCTAGAAAAGGAAAATAATGGTTAAGGATAAAGAGATAATAGCGCTTCAAGCTAAAACTATTATAAAACAATTATCTAAGATTATTTGCTGTTGGCTAAAACAGTAGAAAAAATAAATCAATGTATTTGGGGAAAATTAGAAACAATGGAGTTCAATTAATGTTTGATAATAGGAAACACAATTTACTTAGGAAAGAACTCCCTGTTTGTTCAAGGCTGCTGAAAAAAGTGGGAAGTGGATTGGCAAAAATCATATTAAGACCAGTGTCATATCATATTCCACACTAAATTCAAGATGAGTATCTAACATTTATCATAGGAAAGATCCTACCCTACAAAAGAAGAGAAGCAGATCATATGTACAGGTAGAAAATGTATTCATAATGAAACAAAGAATAGTCAATTTACAAAAGATAAATTAGAGAATTGATTACATGAGATGGAAGAATTTCTGTACAAACAAAGTAATTGCATCTAGAATAAGAATGGAAATAGTCAAATAGGACAAACATTTTTGTTTCAACTTTCTCATATAAGGTTTTCATTTTCAAGATATGTAAACAATGTGTGTATTTGTGTAGCTTAGTTTGTACACAACATTTGTAGTTCTGTCAAAGGTCTTTAATAGTCAGTTGTGAGGGCTTATGGACAATTATGTCAAAATTTGGTTGCCCAGAGTTCATCATTATAGTTCATCAACTCCACGATGGCACTTTTGCCCAGGTTCTGGACAATGGGCAAGGCAATCGATCTTTCCCATCACCAATGGAGTGGGACTAGGCTGTGTGCTTGCTCCTGTGATTTTTAGCATGATGTTTTCAGCCATGTTGTCACCTGTCTTCAATGAGGACAAATGTGGCATCAAAATCAGGAACTGCACGATGGTAAATTCTTCAACTCAAAAAGGCTCCAAGCCAAAACTCTAAAGAGGGATTGTTGGTGCATGGTTTTCTGTTTGCAGATAATTGTGCACTCACTGCAGCCTCTGAATCTGAGATGTGACAAAGTATGGATTAATTCTCTGTTGCTTGAGCTAATGTTGGTCTAAGAATTAACACCAAAAAAAAAAAAAAAACCCTGCAGGTATTCCATCAGCCAGCATCACATAATCCATATTTGGAACCATCAACTGAAGCAAATGGAAAAGTTTTGAAAGCTGCAGATAATTTCACTTTGGCAGTGTACTTTCCAGGGATGTCCACACTGATAATAATATTTAAATACACATTGTCAGAGCTAGTTCAGTGTTTTGGAGGCTCCAAAGGAAAGTATTATTGATATGATCAATTTTGCTAATAGTTTTCCTGTTATTGAACCAGGGTTATTTAAGTATTTTATTATTTTTTTCTTTTGACCTGGCAATTTGGATTTTTTGTAAATATTTATTGATTTCACTTCAATTGTCAGATTTATTGGCATAGTTGAACAAAATAATTTTTAATTGTGACTTTGATTTCTTCTTCATTGGCGATGGATTCACCCTTTCACTTTAGATATTGGTAATTTGATTTTTTTTTCTTTTTTTTAAATCAAACTAATCAAAAGTGTATCTATTTTATTGGTTTCTCTCCCCCCCCAATAAAACCAGATCTTGGCTTTATTTATTAGCTCAATAGTTTTCTCATTTTCAATTTCATTACTCTCCTTTGACTTTCAAAATTTCAAATTTGGTATTTAATTGGAGATTTTTAATTTGATCTTTTTCTAGCTTTTTATTTTTTTTGACTTGCATGCCTAATTCACTGATTTCCTCTTTCTCTATTTTATTCATGTAAGTACTTAGAGATATAAAATTTTCCCCTAAGAATTGCTTTGGCTGCATCCCATAAGTTTTGGTATGTTGTCTCATTATTGTTATTCTCTTTGATGAAATTATTGATTATTTTGTTGTTTATAATTTGTTGTTTGATCCACTCATTCTTAAAAATTAGATTGTTTGGTTTCCAATGAAATTTTAGGCTATCTTTCCATAGTCCTTAATTGCATGTAATTTTCATTGCCTCATTATCTGAAAAGGATGCATTTAATATTTCTTTCTATATTTGATTGTGATGCCCTAAAATATGGCTGGTTGTTGTGTAGGTGCTATGTACTCCTGAGAAAAAGATATATTTCTCCCTATTCTTACTCAGTTTTCTCCAGAGGTCTATCATATCTAACTTTTCTAAAATTCTATTCACCTCCTTAGCTTCTTTCTCATTGATTTTGTGGTTAGATTTATCTAATTCTAAGAAGGGGAAATTGAGATCCCCCACTAGTATAACTTTGCTGTCTGCTTCTTCCTATAATTCACTTAATGTCTCCTTTAAGAATATGGTGCATGCATGTTTAATATTGCTATTACTTCATTGTCTCTGATACCTTTTTAGTAAGATGCGGTTTCTTTCTTATCTCTTTTAATTATATACATTTTTGCTTTTGCTTTGTCCTAGGTTATCTTGAATGTGCCTCTTCAATATCTGAATTGTTTCTTTCTGGCTACTTGCAATATTTCCTTCTTGATCTGATAATTCTGAAATTTGGCTATAATATTCCTTGGGGTTTTCATTTTGGGGTCTTTTTTAGGAGGTGATCAGTGGATTCTCTCAATGACTATTTCACCCTCTGATTCTAAAATATCAGGTCAGTTTTTCTTGATGATCTCTTGAAAGATGCTTTCCAAGATCTTTCTTTAAATCATGACTTTCAGGTAATTCAACAATTTTAAAATTATCTCTTCTGGATCTATTTTCCAGGTGAGTTGTTTTTCCAATAAAGTGATTTACCTTTTCTTCTATTTTTTCATTCTTTTGATTTTGTTTGACTGATTATTGATGTCATCAGCTTCTGTTTGCCCAAATCTGTTTTTTACATAATGATTTTCTTCAGTTAGCTTTTGTACCTCCTTTTTCATTTGGCTAAATTCTATTTTTTAAGGAATTGTTTTCTGCAGTCAATTTTTATTCTTTCTTTTCCAAGTTGTTGATTCTATCTTGCATACCTCTCATTTCCCCCCCATCCCATTTTTTCTTCTACCTTTCTTATTTGACTTTTCAATTCCTTTTTGAGCTCTTCCAAGAAGGCTCTTTGGGCTTGAAGCAATTTATATCTCCTTTGAGGTTTCCCATGAAGGCATTTTGTCCACTTCTTTTTTTTTAAATTAAAAGCTTTGTATTTACAAAACATATGAGTGATTTTTCTACATTGACCTTTGCAAAAAACTTTTTTTTCCCAAGCTTTTCCCCTCCTTCTCCCACCCCCACCCCTAGATGACAGGTAATCTAATACATGCTAAATATGATAAATTATATGACAAATCCAATATATGTATACATATCTATACAGTTATCTTACTGCACAAGAAACATCAGATCTAGAAAGAGAAGAAAAAAAACAACTTAAGAAGGAAAACAAAATGCATGGAAATATTCACAGAAAGCATTAAAATGCTGTGTTGTGGACCACACTCAGTTCCTACAGGCCTCTCTCTGGATGTATATGACTATCTTCATCGCTGAACAATAGGAACTGGTTTGAATCACATCATTGTTGAAGAGAACCATGTCCATTAGAATTGATCATCGTATAGTCTTGTTGCTGTGTATAATGTTCTCCTGGTTCATTTTGTCCACTTCTGAGTTGACGTTTTGATCTTCCCTCTCAGCACAGTAGCTTTCTATAACTAAAACTCTTTTTTTGTTTCTTACTCATTTTTGGGAAGCCTATTTCCTGGCTTTTAAAATTGAAGAAAGGCAAGATCATAGCATGGTTCAGCATGGGCATACTTTATTCAAAGGAAACAGGATAGGTAAAATCTGAGGATTATCAGTATTGTATTTTAGGAAGGTATACACATATGAGATCTAACCATGAGTGGTAGGACAATGGGAAGCCTGAAAAGGGGATATTGGGGAACTCAAAGGAAAGAGAAGCAGAATTGATTGGTCATTAAAGTCTATATCTTACAGATCACCTAGAAAGACAGAGGAAACAGATGGAAATATTAAGAAATAGATCCCAAGACTGTGACTGGATAAAGTAGTAATGGGGGATGTCAGATATTCAGACATCTTTTGGGTCTCTTTTTTTTTCTTTTCTTTTTTTTTTTTAGCAAGAATAGAGTAGTTAATAAAATACCAAATTGCCCTATGGTGATTTCATCCTCCAAAAGATGGAAGAACCAACAGGGGAAAATCCTGTTCTGCACTCAATCTCAGTAACTAGGAAGAACTAGTTGCTTTGGTAGAAATATTGGGAATTTTAGGAGAAGAGAAGTGACTACTCTATCTTAGAATTTTTTTTCTCAATAAGAAAAGGAAAACTGGGCACTGTTGTATAAGTATCTAGATTTTGACATAATATAATTTAAAAATATTCAGAGAGAAGAGATGTAGGACTGATACCATGGAATAAAATGCTTCAAAGGAAATATTCTCAGAAGGCATGGAAGATGCTTATCAATTTAATTCTGAAGATAAAAAGGGCAACCATTCCAATGAAGAGTAAAACTTGGATTTTTCTGAAGAGATAGATGTAGTTTCATATGAAATTCATCAATTAATTTAGACTTTTCTAAATTTTATTTTTTTTAAATTAATGAGCATTTATTTTTTAACTCAAACCTTCCCTAATTCCCAATTTTAAAAAAGGAAAAAAAAACCTTATAACATATATATATGTATATATATGTATATATAAAACATACATACATATATATATAAACATATTAAATAAATTATGACACAGTTCCTGTGTCATATGAATATTTCATTCTTCATCTTGAGTCTGTCACTTCTAAGAAGAGGTGGGTAATAAAGTTTATAATTAGTTCTCTTGAATCATGGTTGGTCTTTGCATACAAGAGAGTTCTTAAGTCTTTCAAAATTGTTTGAACTTAGACTTTCAATATGCATAAACTAGTCTGCTGGTTCTGCTCACTTCACACTGTATTAGTGTTATGGCCATCTTAAGAGCTCAAAGTATATGAGCCCTTTGATCTCAGAGGCGAGATTAATGAGGCAGGAGACTCATAGGGTGTGAAAAGAGTTCCAGTTTATTATGCAGGCAAGATAACTGTATAAATTTGTATACACATATTGGATTTATCATATATTTTAATATATTTAACATGTATTGGAATACCTGCCATCTAGGGGAGGAGGTGGGGGGAAAGGAGGGGAAAAATTCAAATAGAAGGTTTTACAAGCGTCAGTGTTGAAAAATTACCCATGCATATATATTGTAAATAAAAAAACTTTAATAAAAAAGTAAAAGAACAAAAAAACCCCAGTTTGTTATGCAGCACAGTCTTGTTGATATACATTTTTGCAAGCGTGATCAGTGCATGAACAGTGGGCTATCCCCAATCACCATTCAGAGAAGCAGCTCATGGGCTTTGCTTATGCATGGTATCTACCAATGGGAGGAGAGCCGACCCAGTCACATCAGCAACCCACTCACAGGCGAGAGGCCCTGTCAAGGCAACCCTGCTCATGAGCAACTAGCTGTGACCCTCAGGCTCAACCCATTCCCATGCCATGTGCCAGTGCTCCTTGCTCAACAAGGGTGTTTCTGCAATGTGGCAGAAAACTGATTGTGCACCACAGGTCAAGGTGACCTAGGTACTCCCTTTCAACAGGGTCCCATACCCTAGAATATTAGATCATGCAAGTTTTCCCAGGTGTTATGGAAATTGTCCTACCTACAGTTCCTGCAATATGGCTGGTGTTTAATGAATACTATATGTCTTCTGCTCTCTTGACATCAGTTTATGTCTCCTTAAATGAGTTACCTGGGGAAAAATTGGCCACTTAGAACAAATAATCTTTCTTGTGCAACATGATAAATGGGGAAATTTGTCTAGATGAACTGGATATGTTTAATCTATATTGGATTACTTATTGTCTAGGGAAAGGGAGAAGGAGGAAGGAAGGGAGAAAAATTTGGAACACAAGATTTTGCAAGGTAAATGTTGAAAACTATCTTTGCAT
This sequence comes from Myrmecobius fasciatus, assembly GCA_023553655.1. NCBI lineage: Eukaryota > Metazoa > Chordata > Mammalia > Dasyuromorphia > Myrmecobiidae > Myrmecobius > Myrmecobius fasciatus. Next base: position 201,818 of record JAJPUD010004095.1, read on the forward strand.
GTATTTTGGAAAATAAAAAGCTATAAATTTTTTTAAATGACCTAAAAAAAGAACAAATAATCTCCAAGATCTCTTCTAACTCCAACATTACCCGACTTGGATTAATACTACCTGGCACCTCTCCTTGGACACATCCTTCTTTCTTATCTGACTTGAAATAGTAATTATTCCTCACCACAAACTCATCTTGACAAGAATGAAGGTTTTGAAAAGAATAGGGAATAAGATTGCCTTATGAGAAATGATTCATTTGCCATTTACCAGTATAAATCAGTTTGTTAATTTATTTAAATCATATAGGGATAATTAGAGAAGATAGATTCTTATTGTAGGCCTTTGTAGTGATCTTCAAACTTTAATGTAATCTTCACTATTTGTTTATTAAATTATGAGCCTCACTTGCATAATGAAAACAAATGCTAGCAAAGATATCTCCATCCTGTTTGGCTCAAATTCCATGTCCATACCTGGCACAAGTAGGATGGCCTTGATTATTTGCAAAGTATGCCAACTTATTTTTTATACCATAAGACCATTCTCTGCTGTCCATTATGAACAGGAGACCATCTATGACTATCTCATGATCACTTAGTTGGTGAAGGTGCCCCATGTTTACCTAACCTGGCACTCCCTTGCATATATGCCATTATTGACTCTCAAGAGAAAGGTGAGATTGTATATTTTAACCATGCCCCTTTTGCATATCTGAGTATGAACCTCCATAAAAACAAGGTTCTGGAAGAAGAGGGCATCTCAGATCATGAAGAGACCGTGGGTCCTTTAATAAAGTGCCATTGGCTCAGAGCTTGCCTCAGTGGGTTTTTCTTGAAGACTGGGTCATTATAATACCCACACCCTCTGATGACATCTTCATAGTAAGAGTCTGAGATTTCTGAACTTTCTCTTTATATAGTCACTTGAATCCTGCCTGCTGAGAATCTGCCAGCTCTTTGTCAAAGATGACCCAATCTTTGACAATATTTGGAGACACAGTCCTCACCCAACCAAGATTGAATTCCCAGGGCAGAAAGCATGATGTCTGAAACTGAGTTTTTAAGAACAACCAAAAAACCATCAACTCTGAGTCTTTGGGAAATGTTCCAAGAGAGGGATGGACAAGAGAAGGTAAACAGTACACAAAGAACTTGATTTATTATAAAGATAACTTCATCCTTCAAAATATGGAGGAACAATAAGAGGACTCTCTCTCCTGGATTTAATTCAAGTAAGAAGAATGGGGAGGAAATAATGCAAACAGAGAAGAATGGCCACTTCTGCCTACAGTTTGTGTGTGGCTTAGGCTAAGCATAGAGAAATGGAGATAAGTTTTACCCTGCTATTTTCAGGTCCATCACTCGATACCCAGTGAGTAAAGCGATACTTTATGTATTGGATGTACCCTAGGACTTTGCTTGGCTTCCAGCTGTGATACCTCTCGATGAGGAATAGGAAAAATATTGGGGTTTGCAAACCTTTCCTTTTGTCAAGAAGAAGGCCAATGGTTTTGAGGGTCAAAATGACATGGGGGTATAGACACCAGATGATGGTAGGCACAAAAGTTGAGTTTCGGTCATGTGAAGAATTCACCATGCCCATTCTCTTTGGCAAAAGGTTGATTTATTTGGGGGAGTGGATTACAGACAAAATGAAGGGAACAGATATGGGAATGGTAAATATGAAAGAGTGGGAGAGCAGAGAAGGGGTTTTAACAATTAATGATGGAAAAGGCAAGTGCCCTAATGGAACCTGCCATTTACCAGGAGAAAGGAAACATCCCATGAGGTTGGGGCATGTCCTTAGCTAGCAGGTTACATCATGAAAGGGGCTCAGTACCCCTAAAGAGTTAACTAGCTATTAGGAGGAAAGGTAGAATCAGCGTTAGGGTTAGGCATGATGGGATTAGGACAGATCACTTGGCATGGGGAGGGGGAAGGGGCAAGACCCCATAAGCCACAGGAGGGCAGCAGTCATGGGATGGGTCATAAGCAAATTCATGAGCGGAGTTTAACCTCGGGACATGACTGGGATTTCTGACAGAACATGGCAAGGGGAGACTGCCCAAGACCCTTGCAGAGGGTGAGCCTCAGGGGGTTGACACAACTTGGATTTCTGACTGGACACCTCCCCAAAGGGTGAGACCATGCAACTCAATTAGGGCCTTCTCCCTGCCTGCCTCTGGGATTAATTTTTATCAGTTCTTCAGGTTTTCTCTGCTAAACACACCCAACACTAAAGACTTTATCAACAGACTGCTGATTATTTCCTGGAGCTCCCTGGGCTGAGCAGTCTGCCTTCCCCCCTCCTTTCCTTCTCCCCTCATCCTGTGTGAGGCCCAAGGAAAAAAGAGTGGAAGATGAAGCTGGCCCTGCCCTGGCTCAGGAGGGGAGCCAGGGATGACCGGGACTGTGTACTTGGAGCTGTTCCTTGTTCCATGGGTGGGAGATGGGCAGAGGGATGAAGAAAGAAAAGATTTGCTTGGAACTGATGGGTTGGACTTGGTTGGCGTGGCTCCATGTTCCTTCCCTTGTCTTGGCTCAGTTTCCTTGGCTGGTTTCCAGCCCTTTCAGTTCTGCCCAGCCCCAAAGCTGTAGTCTGGGCTGTGTCACTTACTGGATGGACCTGGGAAAGGACCCAGCCCTCTCTGGGCCTTCATTCCCTCCCCCATAAAATCAGGGTTGGGTGGAAGCACGGAGCCTTGATTTCAGTGATTGTGGGTGAGGTCTGGAGGCAGCGGGACCTTTGGACCCTGGCTGGCTCAAAGTGGCATTCTCTGCTCTGAGCACACTGGCACAGAGCTGGCAGGCCAGGGTCAGGCCCAGGCCCTGGCACACCTGAGCCTAGGGGCTCATTTCCCAGAGAGCTTCTGCAGGATTCAAGGGGCTGGGGTCTGTAGGGGCTGCTAAGAGGAGAAGGAGCTCTGGCAAAGTCAATGACATGGGAGTAGAGAGAAACAAGACTTAGATGTGTCTAACTGGGGACTAGAGAGGAAATTGTCCACTCCATCCCCTTGTGGGCTTTCCAGAAGCCTCTGGTACCTGAGCTCTGCATGCTCACTGTGAGAGTTTGGATCTGAAGGGTAGTCACCCTTCCCTCATTGTGCTGGGTCTGAATGGAGAGGCTTGGGCTCTGGGGTCTTGGAGTCCTAGAATCTCAAGGTTTCCAGCAGGAAGGGACCTGGGAGGTCTTCTGGCCCAACCGACTCATTTTCTAGATGAGGAAACTTAGAGCAGGTATACACCAAAGAGGGATTCTTGGTTGAGTCTGGAGAAGACGAGGTGCTCCCCAACACAGTGGGGAGACCTGCAGGTGACAGCCCCCAAGACTCACTAAGGGATAGAGTCACACTTCATCTGGAACACTAGTGGGCTCAGAGATAGCAGTGAGATAACTGGGGGCATTAAAAAGGCAGTGGGTACGTACAAGTTGTGCATGTGAAGAATATGGCAGCCCCAAACTAAAGCACGATAGAAATGCCAGGTTTTGTAATGGCAGCTCCCCATTCTCAGCTTCCTCCTCCCCATCATTCTCATCCCGCTCAAGTCACCTGCATCCTTCTCACTATCCCCTCCCTCTTCTTCCCCCCTCTTCCTTTTTTCTCTCTGTGATGAAGTATTAGATCACAGACTTCTTGAGTTTAAAGACAGTTTTCCCCCCATCTCCCCAGGGTTGTCCCCAAGCACGGAGACAGAGGTTGCTATGACGATGCTTGAGGAGCTTATGGAAGCTGCTACCCAGATGCTCTCACCAAAATGAGGAGGAAGAAGCCAAAGGGGATAAATTCAGCAGATTTCCTGCCTCCACTTCCTCACCCAATTGACCTGATCCTGGATCCTGGATCCATCTTATTGCCTATAAAATGGTTAAGCGTTCCTTCTTCACTTCCCTCTATTCCGTCAACCACACAGAGATAACCTGAGGCTTGAGTTAGGTAGGGACACATGTCATCTGGCTGGAGGGGACTTGGAAGCTTTGAGTCAGGGGTCACTGTGAATGCCTTGGTGTTTAGAGTAAAGGCGTCACAGTCGGAAGCTTCCATCCAAGATGGCACGGTGCAAATCTGGAGTCAGTAGCTGGAAGGTCCCAGATTTGCTGTCCATCACATACAGGGGGTCGGCGATGGCACTTAAGTCAAAACCCTCTGCCGTCAGTCGAGACTTAGTGAGTTTAAATGAGCTTGTGGTTTCAAGGGAGTCCTGGAAAAGGAAAGAAGAGTTACCGAGGATGACCCTTCATTGCAGCCCCTCCTTTTCTTTCTCCTGTGATTGCCCAATGCTTCCATGTCTCCTAGGCTAGCCACTCACTTGCTTTTTGCTGAGGCAATTGGGGTTAAGTGACTTGCCCAGAGTCACACAACTAGGAAGTGTTAAGTGTCTGAGGTCAGATTTGAACTCAATTCCTCCTGACTTCAGGGCTGGTGCTCTATCCACTGCATTACCTAGCTGTCCCACTAGCCACTCACTTGGATCCGAATGAACTGAGGGGCAGCATAGGCTGGGAGCTCCTTCTGGATGAAGCTGTATAGTTTCTGGCCATCAAATGCTTTTCCAGGTTTTAGCTGCACAGCTGCCATCCCGATCTTCCCCTCACAACCTGTGGGCATTCATTGGGGCTGAGGAGAGGAGGGGGCAGAATGGCTCCCATCTGGTCCCCTTCTTCCTGCCTGGGAGCATTTCTCCAAACATGGCAGATCTAAGATTCTTGGGCTCCTGCCCCAGTCTGATTTGTCACATAGGAAGGGGACCATATGGCAAGGAGGCTTCTTATTCACCTCCTGCAGGAAGTCCCCCAAAGACTACTCCCTCCACCTCCCATGTAGATGCATTTTCTCCCTTCCAGCTGTAGGGACACAAGAGGGTGTCTTTCCGGATCAGCACCACCTTAGTCCTTCAAGAGACTCTTGTTCCCAGACTAGAAATCACCCTCACCCTCACCACCAATGACCATCCCTCAAGTGAACTCTTTTCCTGGATGTCATAATGGGTCTTAAACTTTTTTCTGGCTAAAAAAAAAAGGCCTACAGGGCCCCCATCTGTTGTTCCCAGGAGCAGAAGTCAGGCTATCCAGGGTCCTGTTCCCATCCTCCTCCTCTCCCTTCACCCACTCCAGACCAGACTTTCAGCCTCCCCTGCAATAGGACTGAGCCCTTCTACAGTGGACAGCTCCTGGGGCAGCCCTAAGCCAGGCCGGGGGACTAGCACCACCCCTCCCCCAAGCCCTTTCTTTCTTTATCCTTTTGAAGGGGATGGCCTTAATTGCCTCCAGCCATTCTCACCAGGTACAGGAACACCGTAGACATTCACCTCCTCCAGGAAGTCCATCGAGGACAGCACACCCTCCACCTCCCGTGTAGACACATTCTCTCCCTTCCAACTGTGGGAACACAGAGGCTGTCTTTGGTCGGGGCGCTCAGCCCCGCTCCCGGACCTGACGTCCTCCTCAGTGGGGGGTAACCCCCCTCTTCCCATGAAACCCTGAAATCCTTCCCCCTCAGCCCCAGTCCGGAAGGGCTTTCCCCTGACCGGAACGTGTCACCGATTCGGTCTTGGAAGTAGAGGAAGCCTTCCAAGTCCCTGGACAGCAAGTCCCCGGAATTGAAGTAGACGTCCCCTGGTCGCAGGACGTCCCGGATCAGCTTCTTCTCTGTCAGCTCCCGTGAGCCAAGGTACCCCAGGAAGGGGCAGAACCTGGTGACCCGTGTGACCAGCAGCCCTGTTTCCCCTGGGGAAAGAGAGAAACTGAGGCAGGGGAGGCATTTGCAGGAGCCTGGGACCTCTGAGCCTGGGAGGGGGCTGGGGGAGATGGACCTCTTCTCCTTCCCACCCGCTCCGCCCCAGGGCACAGCCTCCAGCCCTTGACCTCCTACCGGGCCCCACTGGGATGCATCGGCCTTTCTGGTCCCGAATGGGCTTCTCTGTCTCCATATCAAACTGGATGAGCTCAAAGGGACAGAGCAGCTGAGGGAAACAAGGAGAAAAGTGGGGGAAGGAAGACGGAGAGGGAAATATGGACTTCTTAGACGCCCGGCACTGAGCCAAGGGCTTTGGGTAGGAGGGTTCCCCAAGATTGTGGGTCCTGGGATCTGCCTCTGGCCAGGGCTCAAAGACCAGAGATTCCCCCCCCCCATCCAGAGGGTGGGAAGCTCTGGATGGACAGGCTCCAAAGGAGGGGGTGGGAGGGATCCTGCTTACCTTAAGCAGGGGGCTGGTCTTGCCTACAGCCCCCAAGCGTCCCATGTAGTTAATGAAGCCGATGTTCCCCTCCGTGGAACCATAAAACTCACAGATTCGAATGGGGCCGAAGCGCCGCAGGAACTCTTTCCAGACCTCTTGCCGCAGACCATTCCCCACGGCCAATCGGACCCGATGCTCTTGGTCACAAGGTCGCTGCAGGGAGCGGGAGCAAGGTCACCTGGGGAATGAGGAGGGGAGGGTTCCTCTCTTGGGGGACATGGAGGAGAAGGGTCACTTGGGGGCTGATTGGGGGAAGGATCTCCCTCAAGAAAGAAAGCTCGCCCCTTGCCCTTAATATGGGCAGGAGTCTCCTCTGTATTTCCTTGGCAGGAGCCCCCCCCCTCCCCAGGTTTTATCTTGGTATGATGAGGGGCTTGGGGTCTCCCCCCGGATAACCTGCACTCACCTCAGGGGTGTTGCACAGGTAGCGAAGGACCTCTCCAACGTACTGAATGACTGTCACCTGATACTTCCGACAGTCATCCCAGAACCTTGAAGCTGAGAACTTTGGGGCCAGGACGAAGGTGCACCCTGGGCCAGGGAGGAGGGCAGGTCAGATTATCAGCCTCTTGCAGGGTCTCCAACTATACCCAAGCCCTCAACCCAGCTCACTCCTGTACAACCCATTTCATCTGTGGGGTCTCTGGATGTTGGGGTGTGGGCAGGTAAGCCATGATCCAGGTGCTAGAACAGCAATCTGGGGACCCTAGAAATTGGAGTCTGGTGTCCTTTCAACATCCAAACCTCCTAGGAGGACCCTGCACCTAGGAGACAGCCAAGCTCTCCTTGAGAGCAGCCCAGGGCAGAGATTAGCTCTCTAAAGAGCAGTGTCATCTAGCGGGCAGAAAGACTGAGGGAGACCATGTCCCCAGGACCCAGGTGGAAGGGGGCACCCCAGAAGGTCCCAGTGAAGTGGTAGGAAGGCTTCAGTGTTTGACCTCAAATGACTTCTGTGCTTTCTCATCTTATCTCCCACGTAGTCTGGGAAATCAGGTCCTCCTTGATTTCTTGAGCCTCAGTCCAAGTTCCTATTCCCTTCCCAGCCCCATTTCAGGGAGGAGCCCTAAAAGTCAGTGCTAGGCTGGAGGAAGGGGCTCTGCTGGCGAGGTGGTACAGATCAGAGGGACAGAAGCCTGGGAGGAGGCTTGCCAGGAGTCCAGATAACCTGGCCCAATCAGATGGGAACAGAGGCTGAGCGATCAAAGAATTTAAAGTCCAGAATATCCAGCCTCCTTATTTGGTAAACTGGGGAAACTGAGGCCCCCAAAAGCCAAGGAAAGAACTAGTTACTCAGGCTAGGCTTGAGCAGCTCAGCTGATTCCTGCCGGGCTGCACTGTCCCTTAACAAGCCTGGAGGCGGTCATCGCTGCCCAAGGCTCTCACCTAGTTCTAGGCAGCCCATGACGCCAGCCAACAAGGCAGAAGCGTGGTAAAGGGGCAGGGCTATATAGACGACTTCATTCTTCCTGACTCCACAAATCCTCAGGGACAACGACATGAGAAAGATCCGTTTGTGGTTTAAGATCACTGGCTTGGGAAGCCCTGGGACGTGCAAAGAGAGAGAGCCCAATCAAGTTAGGTCACAAGCATTGATTAGGCACTTAATGTATGCTGGGGGTTGTGGATAAAAAAAAAAAAAGACAAAAGACAATTCCTGTCATAAAGAGCAAGCTGGTTAACATGGGGGTCTGATAAAGGAGTGCCTATAGATGAGCTGTAGGCGGGACTAACTGAGAATAGCCAATGGGGCAAGACACTAGCATTGAGAGAGATCGGGAGGGTCTTCCTCTAGAAGGTAGGATTTTAGTCATCATTATTAATATTCAATCACCAAATGGGCTCTTTGTGAGCCCATTTGGGATTTTCTTGGCAGAGATATTGGAGTAGTTTGCCATTTCTTCCTCCAGCTCATTTTACTGATGAGGAAACTGAGGCAGACAGGGTTAAATGGCACTCTATCCACTCCACCATGTCTTCCCTTTTAATAGGAAATGTTTACACAACACTCACTGTATACTAGGTATTGTATTAAGTGCTTAATAATTAATACCTCACTTGAACCCCACAACAATCTTAGGATATAGGTACTATTATTATCATCCCCATTTTATAATTGAGGAAACTGAGGAAGGCAGCAGTTAAGTGAGTATCTGAGGCTTGATTAGAACTCAGGTTTCCCTGCCTGAATTCAGGCCCAGAAATCCACTGTGACACCTTTGTGCCCTGAGGCTTGAAGGAAGAAATGAGGAAGGGGACAATTCTAGGCAAGCAAGGACCGCCAGTGAAAATGCACAGAATGAGTAGGTAGCTGGGATGTGGTGCTAGGAACGTGGAGGAAGCCCATGTCACGGTTTTGGAGAGGATACAAAAGGCAGGTGAGAGCTAGGAAGAATATGGGTAGGAAGGGGCCAGGGGTGAAGGGCTGTAAAAGCCTTTATAAGGAATCTGGAGGTAATAGGGAGCCACTGGAGTTTATAGAGGACTGGCTAGGAGGGGACATGGACAGACCTGGGCTTTGGGGGCTGAATGGAAGAGGGATTGGAGGCAGGCAGACTCTCCCAGCAGCACTGCCATGGACCTGGGATAAGGGGCTGTGATGAGGTGATGAGGGAGAGAAGGGAGACTATTGGAGAGATGCTATAGAGGTGAAGTCTAAGCTGCAGCTTGGATATGGGGGTGAAAGGGTGGGAGAAGTCCAGGATGAGTCCCAGGTTTCAATCCTGGGGGGAAGGGGAGACCATTGACAATAATAGGGAAATCAGAAAGGTGAGGCTTGAGGTCACTCGAGGGGGTGAGAGACAGAAGGGAAGAACTGGCTGATGGGCACAGAGAGAAACCAGGAGGCAGAATCAGGAAGGAGGAGAGAGGGCAGACAGTCTGCTCCCTCCTAAACCTCCCTCCAGGTACCCATACATCCACAGAGGCAGGCAGCGACACTAGCCTCCCAGTCACTCCACACACAAAACCCTTTCAGGCTTTTTCCCTGGCTGTCCCCCATGCCTGGAATACCCCCTCCTCATCTCTGCCTCCTGCTTCCTTTCTGTGTTAGCTGTACCCTCTCCTTCTACAGGGGGCTTTCCCTAAAGCTCCCGGACCCGACCCCTGGGGAGGGGGAAGATAGATGGACCAGGTGGCAGAGAAACAGATGTTGGGGATCCAAGGTGATGGGTGTGGGGTCCGAGGACGAGTATTGGTCCAAGCAGGTGTGCTTACCAGTGGTTCCAGAAGTGTAGAGGAACAGAGCCTGGGTCTTATTGGTCACTCCAGCTCGGATCTGGCGGGGCACTGGATCAGAGGAGGCTGCCTCTATGAGGTCCTTCAGGGGCTCCACACCCTTTGTGGGGGAGGTGGAGCTCAAGTAGAAGCACCGGATACCCTTGGCCGTCAGCTCTGGAAGAATGGTCTCCACAGACTCCTGTAGCTCTGGAAAGGAAAAAAGAAACTGTGACCTGGGGAAACTGAGGTAAAGACTTGCAGAAATAGCCACAGACTCAAAATCTGACAGAGAGAGAGAGAGGGGAGGGGGAAAGGAGGGAAAGGGAGAGAGGGAGGAAGGGAGAAAGGGAAGGGAAGAAAGAGAGACACATATAAAGAAAGAGACAGAGACAGAGAGAAAAACAGAGACAGAGAGAAAAACAGACAGAAATCAGACACAGGAAGAGAGATAGAGAAACAGAACAGAGAGACAGACACAGAGACAGAGAGAAGAGAGACAGACACACACACAGAGGTGGGGGAGAGGGGCAAAGAGACTGAGGTTCAAAGAATGAGACATCTGGGAGTCGAGATGACCTCATGAGACCCAGAATCTTGAGCCTGAAGGGACCTTCGTGGCCATGAAGAAGAGCGCCTTCCCCAGCTTTGCTGACAAGGCACCATTTAGTCCTGATTGAACTCTTCTTGGGATGGGGAGCTCAGCACATTCCCCTTTGGGGGCTTTTCCTGCCATCCACTGCCTTTCCCTCCCCCCCCCTTCCACCTAGTCCTGCCTTCTGGGACCAGACAGAAAGTCTGGCAGCCCTTCAGAAAGGTGAATCAGGAAAGATTTGGCTACTCTGATCAAGACAGTGACCCAAAGTCCCAGGAAGGAAAATGGCGTCCACCTCCAGAGAGCAAACTGATGGCCTCTGGTGCCGACTGGAGCCCATCCTTTTTGATTTTCTCTATTTTAGTTTTTTTTCCTGCAGCATCTCTAATAAGGAAATCTGTTTTGCACGACTTCCTGTGTAGACCTGACACCATGTTGCCTTAAGGAAGGGCAGGAGGGAGAAGGAGAATTTGGGGC
>JAJPUD010004096.1:1579-25760 GCA_023553655.1 Myrmecobius fasciatus
GTCATCAAAACCATTTGGTACTGACTAAGGAATAGAGCAGTCTGAGTGCTCTACTGAGTGCTCTAGATGAGTGGCACAGGATAGGTTATCAGGACAATCTAGGCAATAACCTTAACAATTTAGTGTTTGATAAACTCAAAGACTCCAGCTTTTGGTATAAGTTCTCACTATTCGGCAAAAAACTGCTGGAAAATTGGAAACTAGTGTGGAAGAAATTAAGGCTGGACCCCACCTAACACCGCACACCAAGATAAGATCTAAATGGGTTCATGATCTAGATATAACGAGTGATATTATAACTAAATTAGAGGAACATAGGATAGTTTACCTCTCAGACCTGTGGAGATGGAATAAATTTATGTCCAAAGAAGATCTGGAACTCTTAATTGAACACCAGATAGATAATTTTGATTATATTAAGTTAAAAAGTTTCTGTACAAACAAAACTAATGCAGACAAGATTAGGAGGGACGCATCAAAGTGGGAAATCATCTTTACATTTAAGGGTTCTGATAAAGGTCTCATCTCTAAGATATATAGAGAATTTTTTCATATTTATAAGAATTCAAGCCATTCTCCAATTGATAAATGGTCAAAAGATATGAACAGACAATTTTCAGAGGATGAAATTAAAACCATTTCTAGTCATATGAAAAGTTGCTCCAAATCACTATTGATCAGAGAAATGCAAATTAAGACAACTCTGCGGTACCACTACACACATGTCAGATTGGCTAAAATGACAGGCAAGGATAACAACGAATGTTGGAGGGGATGTGGGAAAATACCACATTGTTGGTGGAACTGTGAACGGATCCAACCATTCTGGAGAGCAACTTGGAACTATGCCCAAAAAGTTGTCAAACTGTGCATACCCTTTGACCCAGCAGTGTTTCTATTGGGCCTATATCCCAAAGAGATCTTAGAGCGAAAGGGCCCCACATGTGCAAGAATGTTTGTGGCAGCCCTTTTTGTAGTGGCTAGAAACTGGAAACTGAAGGGATGCCCATCAATTGGAGAGTGGCTGAATAAATTATGGTATGAGTGTTATGGAATATTATTGTTCTGTAAGAAATGACCAGCAGGCTGATTTCAGAGAGGCCTGGAGAGACTTGCATAAACTGATGCTGAGTGAAATGAGCAGGACAGGAGATCATTATACAGAGCAACAACAGTACTATATGAAGATCAATTCTGACGGACATGACTCTTCAACAATGAAATGCTTCAAACCAGTTCCAATTGTTCAGTGAAGAAAGCCATACCCAGAGATAGGGATGTGAAATGTGGACCACAGCATAACATTTTCATGCTCTCTATTGAGGTTTGCTTGCATTGTGTTTCCTTTATCGGATTATTATTTCTTATAGATACGATTTCTCCTGCACAAAAAATGATGTGTGGCAATAACTATACATATATTCGATTTCTTAAGTATTCTAACATAATTAACATGTAGTGGATATCCTGCCATCTAGGGGAGGGGTGGGGAGTAGGGGGGAAAAATTTGTAACAGAAAGCTTTGTAAAGGTTAATGTTGAGGAATTACCCATATATATGTTTTGTAAATAAAAAGTATTAATAAAAAATATTATAGTTGAATACCATGTAATATTCTGAAAGGGAGGAAGTATTTTGCTTCTATCTTTATATCCCTGGCACTTATAATTGTTACTTGCATGTAATAGACATTTAATAGACATTTTAAGATAAAATACCTGAATTAAGATTAAGTGTACCAACAATAATAATACAAAGATTTACTGTGACTCAGGAATAATTGTATATTTACAGAGCGAAATCACTTGCAGTCAAGCCTAGTGTTTGGTCTTCAGTGGGAAGAATATTGACCCTGAAATGAGAGGACCAGGGTTCAAATTCTATCTTTGATGATTAGTACCTGTGTGAGCTTGGACTTTCCTTTCTTTCCTACTCATATGTAAATTAGGAAAGATTTCACTAGAGGACCTCTAAGATTGCTTCCAAATACAAACCTATCATTCTGTATGACTTCCTTAAATGGGTAGGTCAATTCCAGAGATACCCTTTGAAGAGTTCTGATCCATTAAATAGAAAGGCAATAATTTGTGCACATCTACTTCTAAAGTGAGATTTTCTGAGATTCCCCCATCCATACTTCTCAAATTCCTTAAAGAAATTCCAGAACTAATAACCAGAAATCCAAAATGGATTAGATTAAATACAATCAAACTCACAGTGGAATAAGATCCCTAGGAAAATAGTTATACCTGGCAGATTCTATAGCCATTTTATACTCTGCAATGTTCAGAAATCTACAATTCCATAGTAGGAATTGATGTTTACAGTTATAATCTATTCTAATTCATCTCTAGTGGCCTAGAGCTTCTGTCTGGTCAAAATAGCAGGTTATTTTGTACCTCTTTAAAAAAGAATGTTACATATGAACCATGGTTCAGAACTGTAGTTCACATCAAATACAGTGATTCATAATTTTGTCCTTTCATGAGCTCCATCTATTCGTTTTTGCTCTTACATTCTGACAGAGGATTTGGGAAAACTAAAATACCTATATCTCTGTGTATTCCAAATTTTTTGTTCCAAAATCTTCCCATCATTATGTACGTGTATTTGTCATCAAACATCTCAGATCATGAAGGAAGAAAATTCTTATTAAGTACTTGTTATGTATTAGGCACTATGCTAAGCCCTTTACAAATATCTTATTTGATCTTCACAACAATTTTTAGAAGTAAATACTATTATTATTTTCATTTTACAATTCAGGAAACTGAGAAAATCAAAGGTTAAATGATTTGTTCAGGCTCACTCATCAGTAAGTATATGAGGTCAGATCTTTGTGCATCCAGGTCCAGCACCGTACCTAGGTACTTGAAGCACCTTACCATAATTTCTTTATTTTTAATTATCTCAAATACTGGAGTCCTTCGTTTCTAAGACATGGACTCATGCATATGGGGAAATAATTGATGAGGACTATACTTGTCCAGTTTAGTGTTTCATCAGTGTTACGATCTTCTGAATGAGCAAAATTCTTCTGCTGGTGCAAATCAATACTTTTACAACTTAGCACTTTATAAAGTTATCCAAAACATTAAGAATTTAGAAGAATTTCCTAGTTTCACACAACCAGTATGTATGAGAGCTACAACTTGAATCCAGATTTTTCCTATAGTGATGCCATCTCTTTCTGAGACAAGGCAAGACTTTCTCTCTTTTTTAAACAAGTTATTATTAACAATTAAACAGCTAACTCAATTTGAATGGACTTTTGACTTAATTATATTCCAGGACAACTTTATTATATTGCCATTTTCCTGACCTTTCCTTAAAGTTCAGCAAACTTTTCTAGATAGTCACTTCAGTATCAGTATACTAAGGATGATAACTTTTTAATTTTTTTATTTTTAATTTATGAAATAAAACAAGCATTTCCATAGCATAAATCAATAAAAAAGATGATTTCAAACTTTTAAATCTCCTATGCAGAAACTTGCTATTCCTTTCAAATATACAACAAAATTATCACATACATTTCTTTCACATCTCTTCTTTAGAGATGGCTATCATTACACACAAATAGATATGTGTGTGTATATATATATATGCATATTTATATATCTGTGCACATAAAATCATTTATATGGTTATTCTAGACATCTGTTCATCAGTTCTTCCTCGGGATGCAGATAGATCTTTTTTCATATATCCTTTATAGCTAATCTGGGTGTTCATAATAGTCCAAGTGATTTATTTGTTCAAAGTTATACTTAATATTGGTGTTACTGTATGCAATGTTCTCTTGGTTCTGCTCATTTTTCTCTTATTTCATATGTCTTTTCCATGCTTTTTTTCTAAAATCATTGAGCTCATCATTTCTTATAGCACAGTAGTAACCTCTGACAATCATATACCACAACTTGTTCTGTTGTCAGTGTTCTCAGCAACAAAACCTACTTTTCCTGTTCTTTCTATTGATGCAATGGCTTTTTGGAGTCTTCTCTAGATTATTCCTATACCCTGGTCAGAAAAGAATGAGAAAAGCCAACAAAGCAAAAGAAAAAGTGGAAGCCTGTATGGATGTGTGTGTATTTGTGTAAGTGTGAATTTTTCTTCTTTACCTTAAAAAACCCTAATGACAAATTCTAACCATGTCTCCAAAATACGACCTTAACTCTGAAGTAGTGAAGAGGTACATATAATTTAGATACCTTGGAATGAGAAGTTAATAGGGAATCATTGGTAGAGACCAGAAAAGTCAGGAAGTTTCCACAGCAGCCTGAGGGAGTCTTTGGATGGCAGTGGGGTAGAATTATAAGGATTTCAATCCAAGAAAGAAGAGATAAATTATATTGATGACAGGAGTCATGGCAATGAAGTCTAGTGATAAGTTCTCATACTTCAATAGAAGCAAGAGACCAAAGTAATACCAAGCTGCTCATAGACCAGTGAAAGAGAATGCTGTAGAGACTTGATGACAATGGCATCCTTACCTTGGGATGGCAAAGTGAAAGGGGCAGCAACAGAGCAAGACCAATGAGTGACAGAAGGATTCAGAACCAGGGACCAATGAAGCATAGAACCCCAAATGAGGATGCAGACCCTGACTTCACTGATACTCTGAGTAGTGTGAATTATGTAAGTAGAGAAAGGAGAAATGAATCTCAATGAACTCCCCCTCCAAAGTCTATTTTTACCTTAGTAAGGAATTCTCAATCTAAAAGTGACCCTAAGTCTGGAATTAAGGGCCACTGGAGAAGGGAAAAATTCTGCAAGTCCAACTTATTACCCCAATGCAAGAAAAGATTCAGCATCATTTAACAAAGTGTACAATTATGTAGTTTTCTATGAAAATGTGGGGCTCCCCAGAGGGAAGTCTTTCCTGACTCCCTAGCAATGTTAAGTTATATTACCATGGAAAGGCTTTGAATCCCAGACTAGGACTCAGATTATGCTTGCCTAGGTAGCTGAAGGAAGTAGAACAAGTAAAAGGCTTTTTTTCTTGAAAGTTTACAGGTTCAAGTATGCCTTTACTGTATTTCTTTGTTTTAATCAATAATCTTATTTGCTATTCCATGCTTTAGATAGCTAATACTTTGATGGGAGCTTGGCTCCCCTTGAGGAGACTTAGGAAGGAATGGATATATTCCCAGAGGAACTCCTGAATGAGGGCTTGATCTATAGACTCAAGGGCTAAACCTGATCTCTGTGAGCTGAGAACTTTGGTAATGGACCATGAGTTATACTAAAAATGATCCTCATAAGACACTTGTGTCACTTTATTAAGTCCAATGTTCTCCTTCATTGGAGAACATAGCTATTTTACATTCAGGGATAGCAATTAGCATTGTGGAGTGGAAGGTCATACAAATTGTATAACTTTCACAAACTGCATAACTTTTTTTTTTCCCCGGTAACCCAGCTTTCAGTTACTGAAATGTTCCAAAGTGGGTGAGAATTCTAGGATTTTACAAATCATAAGGCAATTGCTGATGTGGATAGAATTTCTGATTAGGGACCTTGGGCCCTGTGGAACTGAGTATTCCCTGTGAATTCATATGGGATTCATCAGATAGCATGTCTTGCTATTTCTCTGAAAATAGATCTCTCAGTTGCATTTGGCAAGTGAGAGTTTTATTGTTGTTATTTTGATTTTTGTCTTACAAATTATTAAAAGCCTATATTACTAAGAGAAATTTCTGAATTAATTCTTGAAAAGATTCATTTAAAAGGTAAAGGAATTCACTCACACAATTTCCCCCTTAGAACACTAACCAGTCCATCTGATTGATTTTTTTAGACTTGTTTTGTGGTCCTAAGTGTGACTGCTTTTGTTTGCATCTCCTTCATATTGCTATTGGAGCTACTGGAGGGCAGGAGATACTTATTCTGAATAGAGGTTAGCCAATGCTCCGTCCTCATGAATGTTCAGAAAATACTTTTTGAAAGTTGCTTATGTAATCTGGCCAAGATGGAAAAGTGAAATGTATGCATTTTTTTTAAAGTAGACAGCAGCTGAACTGTAATATATTTCTTAACAATTTATCTAAAAGAAATAATTTCCCAGGTGAAGAAACAGTGGTGTTCTCTCAGCTGCAGGGGCCGGTTCAAAACACCAGCTACTACCTGTGAGGAAACTTCAAAGGAAATAATTACTTATTTTAAAAGGGGCCAGAGAGAAGTTGGCATTTAGTTTCCTGACAGATATTGGTTCCTGCAGTTATTCAAATCATCTGGAAACTATTAACTCGGCACAAAAGTACTGTTTATGATACACTACATGGTTAGCAAGATTACCCAAAAGCACATTGAAGTAAATGAAAAATTACATGGGGTTTCCCACCTATCCTTACTCTATTGTTGAAAGTGCTTGTGTGTAGATTTAATGCTCTGGGTTTGCCTTTCTGTGCACACTTTGCTCCCCAGGAAGTCTTCTAGACCATCATCCTTCTATCGCCATTCCCATGGTGAAAAAATACCTATCATTATTTTTTGCAACATAGAATATACTACATCTTTCTGTATTAGACAAAGAAACAGTTCTGGAGATTGGAGTGGCTTTAGGGGCTAGGATTCAAGCCATGATGAATATTTCTAGTCACCTAAGGATATAAAAGTTGCACCCTACTTCAAATGCCTCAAAATCACCAAATATTCAAGTGTTTCTAGAGCTTGAATGGCATGATATTTTATTGGCCTCCAGGGTGTGAGATTTTTCCAAGATAATTGCCAGCTGTTATTTCATCTCAGTGAGAGAATGCGGTACCTAATTTTCTTCAGGCATCACTGAATTATGTAAGGTAATGGAGTTCTAAACTTTGCCCTTCCTGGAATTGGAATGCTAGTGTAAAAAGAAATCAAGTAAACTAATAAAGGTCTTCAAAAGGTGGTCAAACCATATTTTATGAATATGAAATCCATAATGATCTCAGAAAAAATTTTGACTCATATCTCAATAAGGTTAATCATCTTAATCTGCTTAAATGTTGAAAAAATTAACATAGATTTGCTCTCATAATATGTTCTAGGTGAATCACGAGGTATTAATATTCTCAAATACAATATCTATACAGCCCATATCAACTTATATATTTATAATGATTATATTACTATAACATATTTATAATTCATGTTTATGTAAAAGAATTCTGAAACTTGATTGACTTCCAAAGGAAGATCACTAAAATTCAAATAGTTTAAATTAGTCTAAAACAAAAGAAAGAATATACTATTTTTTCTTTAATGTTTCCCTAAGGGAAAGCAAGAAGTTGAGTCACAGATGAATAGTCTCTCCAGAGGGTTTCTGCATATATTAGGATATATGTGGGTAAAATCCTCAATAGTTCCTATAACCATAAATCATAAGCCCCTACTGATAAGTTTGCCTTGAAGATTCAGCAAATAGATGCAATCAGGCCAGAGTGAATAAATGCATTTGTAATAATGAAATAAATTAATAGTGGCTATAAGCATTATTCCTAAACCTGTATGAAATATATATATATATATATATACATATATATATATACATATATTTATATATATATATATATATATTGCAGATATGCACATTCACTATGGGAAGAGTGGTTACAAACTTAAAGTCTATTATTGGAGCATTGATATGAGGAGCATATATGATCAGCACAACTCACACCTCTAACAACATAAAGCCCCTACTTGTTCCCACTTCTTGTGATATTCTGGCATAGGATTTTTGCTAGTTGGGTTATTCTATTCTGTTGCTTGGTAGTACTTGTTTTTCAGAGAGTGTGTTTCTGCTAACTGTATCTATTAACTGGTCTCTCTGGACTTACTCTTTATAGTTTTATTCTCCTTTTCCAGAGCTAATTTTTCTTTGAACCTATACTTAATTCTTATTTTTTTCCCCAGAGATGTCTTTCTGCCTTGAACTTTGCCTACTGAGTCTGTGTCTAAATGAAGACTATATTTGATCTCTGCTTTGAGGTTCTGTTTCATCCAAACCTTTCACCAGTAGATATGATATTTCCTACTGCCTAAGTAGCTCCATTTGCAAGATGCAATGTCAAATATGGATTTGGAAATTGTGACAGAGAGAACCCTCTCCCACTGTGCTCTGGTAGAGAGGTATAGTTCCTGGTTTCCAGCTCAAAGATCACTTTCTGATTCTTCACTTGCTACTGGCCACCTTTGCAAAATTATATAAACACATATATATATAAATATATATATATACACACATATATATAAAGTATACATATATACATATACTTATATGTATATATATACTGAAACATAATATTATATATACATATATGTGCATGTGTGCAACATATCTCTCCTATTAGAATTAAACCTCCCTGAGGTAAAGGATTGTTTCACTTCTATATTTATATGTCCAAAGCTTAGCACAGTGCACAGAACATAAAGGCTTAACAAATGTTTATTTATTATCTGATGTTTAACTCTTCCCTCTCACTTTTCAGATTCAATCCATTGCCAAGTACTGTCAATTCTGTCTCTATTATATCCCTCAAATCTATCTTCATTTTCCTATTTATACTTCTCCCGACCTAGTTTTGACTCTCATTCGCATCAATCTGATATTTTACCTACTTTCTTTTTTTCTTTTTTTTTTTGCTGAGGCAATTGAGGTTAAGTGACTTGCTCAGGGTCACACAGCTAGGGAATGTTAAATGTCTGAGATCAGATTTGAACTCAGGTCCTCCTGACTTCAGGGCTGATGCTCTATCCACTGCACCACCTAGCTGCCCCTCAATCTGATATTTTAAATAGACATTCTAACACATCTTCTTGCTTTTATTTTCTTTTTAAAACTCAATTCAAATTCTACCTCTTGATAATCATTTCCTGATCCCTTTAGTCATGACTGATCTTTGTTCCTCAGATCTCTCATAACACTTTATTTTATGTTTGCCATGTAACATGATATGTATATGTATATATGTATATATATGTATATATAAAGTTATGTTTGTAATTAGCCTCCTACTAACGTTTAAGCTTTATGATGACAGAAATATCTTATCTGAACATCTTATCATTTATTTACCTAGCACAGTGGTCTATACAGAGATATTCACAAAATTTGTTTAGATGAATATTTAATCAATTGACCAAGGAATAGCTCAAAGGACATACTAACTTATGGGTCTAGAGAGCGAAATGTCACTACAAGTTCAACAGTTCTCCAGAAATTGTTAGTACCTCTTTCTGAAACCATGATAACTCTTTTAGAAAATCCCTATTGATTTGAAAAAAAGTTACCTGAGAAAGGTAATACATTAAACTTTTATCAGCCTAAAAGGAATGCCCAAGCTAACCCCCATATAATTGGGTCTACTCTTGGCAAAGTAGTATCAGGGAAGCAGGTTTAATTCCTAAAATAGAGGTTTTAAGGCTAATAAAGCTAAAGAAAAATATATTAGTGCTAGATGAAGGCCTTTTACAGTCTATTGGCACAATGGGATCTTCACAGAAAATATATGCTTACGATTTCCAGCATTTGAGCTACTTTCTCATAATAAAAGTCAGAGTATTACTTATCCAAGACCCTTTAGGATTTTAACCTGTATTACAAGAGACCATAAGGAAAAATAGAGGAAACACAGGGTTGTTCGATAAATTTTAAAAAAAAAAATTTCTATTTGGTATTATTTCTTGCTCTAAGCACATACAACCTCTGAGTTAAAAGTGACCTCAGAGATACATTAGTACAATTCAGCCATCCACATAATACTACAGATTAATAGTTTCTTAGCCTTTACTTGAATTTCAGTGAATTTCATTTGGGGAAAACTTTAATTTTTAGTAAGGTTTTCTTCTAGGTTTAAACCTGCCTCTCTGCAATTTCCAACTACTACTCCAGTTTCTTCCTTCTGGGACTAAGTTAAATCAACTCTCAGCTGCTACCAGAGGGTTTTTTGAATGCTTTAAGTCAATGACCATTTTCCAACTAAATTTTCATTTCTTCAGGTCCATTGAACATTCCCAGTTCCTTCAACCAATCCTTTCACAGCATGACCTTCTTTCTCCTCTGGATGGACTTCCCTTATTAAAATCTACTTTGATAACAGTCATTTATGTCTCAGAATGAATATAAATTAATGAGCTGCATGCCCTAGAGGGTTTGCATCCTAATCCCTATTTCTAATAGTGATCAAAAGGCCTATTCCCCAATAAAGATCCTCAGGACTTAATTAAGAGATTTGGTAAAGGGTAGGGCTTCAGAAACTTTACTACATATATACCTTCTTAAAAAGAATGGTAATAATAGTACTGAGTACCAAGACAACTCAAATTAACTTCAATTGGCTGAGGATATAATATGTTCTAAGCTTATTACTTTATCTAGTGAAGAAAATTTTTGTCTTGTTTTTATTTTTCTGATCTCTAATTTCTCCTCCACAGTTTTCATAGAATTTTGGAGCTGAGTGATAATTCAGATATTATTTTAGCTCAGGGTCTCATTTTATAATGAGGAAACTAGGGGGAGTACATCTTAATATTGTTCTCTGTATGGACTTTTGTGCTTGCTTTTTGATTTCTATGTGCAAATCCTTTAACTTTCACCTAAAGGTTCCTATATGCACTACAAGAATTTTATAAGTTCTATTTATCCTTGATCATTTATTATTTTTCTTTTAAATTTTTTTCTCCATTCCCATGTTTACAATGAAAGTGACTCATCAGAGTGAGATGCACCTGCATCTCCAGCATAGGGGAGGCAGTACCCTTCCTAGCCTGAAGGATTTTGGCTGAGAAATAATGCTACCTTGGGAGGAGTTAATGGACTGTCTCATGTCTCAACAACAGCAGGCATTCATTCATTCACTGAACAAACGTTATTAAGCACCTACTGTGATGCAGAACATTTTGTTAGGTGTTAGGAGAGATACAAGGTTTAGATAAAACACCTTCTGCCCAAATAGAGCTGATATTTTGATATTAAGATAAGACAAAAACAATTTTAATTTGAAATACTAGAGAATGGGAAAATAAAGTATGTGTACTAAGGGTTTCAAATATTATTACTGAACAGAAAGTTCAGAGGGCTTCATGGAAGAGATTGAGTTTGAAGTCATTATTGAAGAATGGATAAGGATTTAAGAGATGAATTGAGGGGCTGCTAGGTGGCACAGTGGATAGAGCACCAGCCCTAAAGTCAGGAGGACCTGAGTTCAAATCTGGTCTCAGACACTTAACATTCCCTAGCTGTGTGACTCTGGGCAAGTCACTTAAGTTCAATTGCCTCAGCAAAAAGCAAAAAAAAAAAAAAAAAAGAGAGAGAGAGAGAGAGAGATGGAATGGGATGAGGAGGGCAATTTTAGGCAAAGAAAACCATAAAAAAAACACAGATTTGGGAGACTACAAGGCCTGTTCAGAGGCAGTATTATTCAATATAGTTAGAGAATAGTGTGCTTTTGAGTTGGAAAATATTACCTAAGATTAATAGAACATGATGTTGTTATGGTGTACAAGATTTTGAATTCTGGAGAAATGTTTAAAACTTTAAACTTTACTTGGTAAGCAATGAGGATCTATTGAAGACTTAAGAGTAGTGGAGTAATAAATCAGAGCTATTAATAAGAAAGTTTACCCAGTAATGATACAACATATTTAGTGGAAAAATATGGAAGGAGACAGATGATTAGGATTAGCAGATTTCTAAGTGAGAAATTAAAGAGGAAGCCCTGAAACTTCCAAAAGGAGGTGCAATACTTAAACCCATCAAAATGATTTATGCACATATGGTAGAAAAAATTTTTCCCACATCCAAGATATTTCACTGAAGCATCTGTAGTCTTATATGCATCTCAGTAATGTTGAAAGATCTAAATAAAACTACCTGATTATCATTAAGTAAAATAAATTCCATTCAGTCAAAACACACACACACACACACACACACACACACACACACACACACAATTATTCTAAGCTAAGGAATGCTGCAATAGAAAATTTTCACATTAGTGAGAGAACATATTAAAATTTTAAGAGGCATAGAATATACAATGTAAAGCAATAAGAACTTGAGAATACTTGAAAAGCCAGCCTATAGGTGTTTTCAACCCAAAAAAACATTAAACAATTTCATCAACCCTATTCATTTTTTAATACTCTGGATTATGAATCACATGGATTCTGAAATATACCCTCTTATTCTCAGCTAAGCTCCTTAAACTTAATCTATTATCTACACAGATGTCTACCACATCTTTTGATTAAATTCTCTCTTACACAGAGCCATTATCCTTTCTTGTCCTGTCATAGTAAGTAGAATGTATGCTTACTCTTATGTTCTTATCCCCAGTGCCTAGCCTAGAGTAAGAACTTAATAAAGTTTTATTGATTAATTGGTTAGACAATAAGAGAATGCATACTTGGAGTTCAAGAGGGGAATACTAATGGCAGAGTGATTTCTCACTAGGAGAATAAAAAGAGCCCAAAGTACTGTGCCTATTCACTATTTTTTTCTTTTTTTTCTCTTTTTTTAAATTTTTAATTAAAACTTTTTTTTATTTTCAAAACATATGTATGGGTATTTCTTCAACATTGACCCTTACAAAGCTTTCTGCTACAGATTTTTCCCCCTATTCCCCACCCCTCCCCTAGATGGCAGGATATCCACTACATGTTAATTATGTTAAAATACTTGGCCTGTTCACTATTTTTAAAGGTTTGGTCCTGGTATTGAGTATTAGAACTACATAGAAATATAATATTGATTGATTTTATTAAGTGTTTATTGAGAACAATTTTAGAAGCTCTCATTTAGATAAGTATCTTTTGAAATCAACCCTTTTCTTTCTTTTCACTAAAATTTCTCTGGAAAGCAAAGAGAAGCAAGCCAGGTAAAGCAGAACTGAAAAGCTTAGGACATGACAAGTAGAGTAGACAATTGTCCTGACACACTGGAAAGGAAAAAATGATCCATAGTTACTCCAGGAGATGTGTGTATTTAAGCCATGTTGAATACTTTCAGTCAAATAGAATCACAAACTAGGGTCAGGCCTCCTTTCAACTCTTCCTACACAGAGTTAAAGATGATATATTCTTTAGTGTATTGAATTTTCCCAGAACAAAGACAATTTTGAATTAAGTGGTCTGCCTTATTTATAACAGAAAATCAGCTCTTCAATCCAGACAACCTATTGAGGACCACTCTCCTGAGATCTTTTGTTCTTAATAGAGCCAAGTAAAGGAGAAATGATTTACTATTGTCCTCTACCCTCCAATCCAATGTACTACAATATAATGGTATTGTTTAAATACCTTATTGTCAATAATAATTAAGCATAAAAGTCATTGCTTTTCTTTTCATGTTTGAGTACATTTTTTGAGAACTTTAGCTAGATCATTACTACTTTAATTATATATAGCTAAGATTATTACCAGATTTTATTTTTAGATCCATACCAATTGATCAATGAAAGTAGAAAACATGAATGTCATATTGAGTCAAATGGGATTAATAATTTCCTATATGTAAATTATCCATCTATTTGATTTTTTTTTCTCTGCTGCCCCAGTATAGTGTGGAGATGAATTCTGAGTGTTCAGTTCTCTTCCTATACATAATTTAATTTGAGGGAATTGATACATAATTTAATCTAAACTGGTCATTTTATAAATTGTTAATTTAGACCTAAATTACTAAATTTAGGTTATATATTTTATAAGTGTCAGTGGTAGGATTCAAATCCAAGTCTTTGGAATATATATTCCCAGGATTGAATTTGCGCAAGGAAACTGATAGTTAAATTTTAGTGAGAACATTTATAAGCAAAAATCAGAAAATGGTATAATTCAAGCAATGATTTTTTTTTTTGGTGATTATTTGGATTCAAGAAAATGATGGGAAAATGTTATAAAAATAAAAATGAAATTTATAATTGTGTCATGTACTTTTTTTTTTCTGAAACCCAATTATCAAACATTTACGGATATACTCTTCCTTGTTCCTCTTTTCATATGTTAAATTAACGCTTGCTAAAACAAGTGGTAAAATAGAAGATTTAGAATTGTAATGGACAATAGAAGTCATTTAATTCAACCTTCTAATTTTATATATAAGAAACTCGAGGCTTATAGATATTGTTATGTCTCAGTTTCCCTGAATTATAATGCCTCAGTTTCCCTGAATTATTATGCTATATCCTGAATAAAATTATGATGATCACTCCCTTCCTTACCCCATTAAGCTCTGTCCACTCTCACATTCCAGTGAGTTTTAAAACTGCAGATGGTTTATCTGAAATTTCTGGGTATTGGTCACTATCTCCTGTTTCAGACTCTCTGTCTTCTGCTCTCCGCCTTCTTGACCCCCAACCTATCAGGACTACAGTTATGATCCATTGTGAAATTATGATTTACCCAGTGTTCCCCCCCTTGACTTTGTTTCCCTTATAGCAGGAGCTCTACAAAAGGTCTGTGTCAATTTCTAGGGGTCGCACATCTTTTGGACAAGAGTCCTGTCTGACCAGCTAGCCCAAATTCTCCACTATTAAAATATTAAAAACTAATCTCTGTCTTGCCTCAGTTTCTCGGGCATTATGATATGAATTAACTTATCCAAGTTCATCTATACAGTGACCAAGATGGGATTTGAATGAAAAAACCAGATATCTGTATTGTAAAGGGTAACAGCATTAGTAAAAGGATTTGATTGGAAAGAATGAGGTTCTGATCTCTCCTGTCAATGAATCATTTAATGACATGTAAATGATTTTAAGAGGCAAACCCCAGAATAAGTAATTTTAATTATATTTCTAGTTAATGGTATGTTAATTTAAATTTATATTCATGTGAAAAACATTGTTCTAACTTGGAATATTAGAACTAGAGATTACCTAGTACAAATTCTGCATTTTATAGATGATCGAACTCATACACATAGAGATTACTTAGAAAAGGTTACACAGGTAGCCACACAGGCACAGTCTCTTCTTGGAATGCAAAATTCTTCTTTTCTATATTATTACAAGATACTTAAAATAAGTAATAAAAATTTATTGCCCATAAAATGTAACTATATAAAATAGCTTCCTCATAGCAATGAGTTTTGGGGGATCCAGTTAAATTATTTAGAAATTATGAGTCACTATAATGTGCCATCCTAAGGATATTTTTCCCCTTCAGCATCATGTGTGTGGTTAGACTGATAGAGAGAGATATACTTTATGTGTGGCCAGGGGGAGGTGTCAGGAGAACTATTCTCTCTGATATGATGGTTTGGTAAGCCAAGAGCTGCTCATCCATCTTTGGTGTCTACCTAATTCACCCAATTTTTACCTCTGATCCCAAGAAGCTAAAGCATGTGTACCAGCCACCTCCAAGTAAATCATCTCAGAAAAAAGGCAAAACCAGGTTGATGGTAACTAACAGGGCTATTGATGACTTTGGGGCATGTCTATCCCAGGCATGTAAGAACAAGCAGGTGAGAATAGCCTCAGGTACTTACTATGTTACTCTAGGCAATTAACTCAACTGTGTTTTCCTCGTTTTTATTAGTTATAAAATGAGCTAGAGAAAGAAATAGCAAACCATTGTATTATCTTTGCCAAGAAAATTCTAGATCCCAAGGTCTGTACATTATTAAAACAACTCAAGAACAAATAAATAAATAACTAAATTTTAAATTGATTTTAAATTTTATATTATGGGTGAAGGAATTACAAATTTGACTTCTTTAATTTCAGATGTCACACTTTCCTCCTTTACTTTAAGAACTACTATTTAAACCATTTTTTGTTTGGTGATTTTTCTAGTGTGCAGATCTGATCATCTCACCTACCCCATTCACTGAACTCCAGTGATTTCCTATTGCCTCCAGGATCAAATATAAATCTTTATCTGCCATTCAATCCCTTCATAAAATAACTCTCGTCTACTTTTCTGGTCTTTTAACGCTGTTACATAAACTACTCCATCTCTTGTCTCTTAGCATTTTCTCTTACTGTCCTCCAGGGCTGGATTACCTTTCCTCCTCAACTTTACTTACTGATTTCCCTGGCTTCCTTCAATCCCAACTAAAATTCCATCTTTTTTTTTATCTTAAAATTATTTCTTAATTTCATGTAAAATATTTTAGCAATATTTTTAAATTTAAAAAAGTTCCAAATTTTCTTTTTCGTCTTTTCCTATCCCTTATTTGATAAAACAGTTTGATATAGATTATACTGTCATGCAAAATTCCATATTAGCCATGTTGCAAATAAAAGCATAGACTCCTCAAAAATCAAGACAATATTTTTTTAAAGTATGCTTTATTAAGACTCCATAAATTCTTTCACTAGAACTGGATAGTATTTTTTTTACCAGATTTCCTTTGAAATTTTCTTGGATAATTGTGTTGCTAAGAATAACTAAGTCATCCACAGGTGATCCCCATACAATGTTGCTATTACTGTATGCAAGGTTCTTTTTATTCTACTCATTTTGCTTTGCATCAGTTTATGTAAGCCACTCAAGGTTTTTCTGAAGTTGTCATGCTTGTCATTTCTTACATCACAATAGCATTCCATTAAAATCACACACTACACCTTATTCAGCCCTTTCTTAATTGATGGAGATCCCATCAAATTTCAATTCTTAGCCACCAGAAAAGAGCTGCTATAAATGTTTTTATTAAAAAAGGTCATTTTCTTTTTTTTTCTATCTTTTTTTGGGGGATACAGACCTCCTAGTGGTATTGCTGGGTCAAAGGGTATGTTCAGTTTTATAGCTCTTTAGGCATAAATACAAAGTACTCTCCAGAATGATAGGATCAGTTCACAGTTTTACCAAAAGGACGTTAATGTATATATTTTTTCACATCCCCTCCAACATTTGTTATTTTCTTTGTTTTTCCTGTTAGCCAATCTCATAGATTTTCCATGTTCCTGTAATTTCTTTATGACATCACCCATCATGTGTAAATCATGAACCCATTTTGACCTTATCTCATTATACAGCATAAAATACCATCTTTTACAGGAAATCTTTCCCAAACTCTCTTAATTTTAGAGCCTTTATCAATTGTAATCTATTTATCTTATATAAAGCATATATATATATATATATTTATGCTTTATACACACACACACACACACACACACACTTTTATGTTTTTTTCTCCCATAAAGTTGTGAATTCCTTGAAGTCAGGGATAGTCTTTTGCTTCTTTTTATATCCCTAGTGTTTACCATAGTTTTATCAAATACTAGACGCTTAATAAGTATTGATTGACTGATTGACTATCCCACAGGATTTTATACATACATTGAAGATATTTAATTTTATTCAACAAGAATTTGTTAAGTGCCTAGTATATGCAAGGTGTAGTATTCTTTAGAATACTTTCTCATTTCTAAGATCAAAATAAAAATAGTTCTTTTTTTTTGAAAATGCTTTTGTACTAGTGAAGTTGTAACTTGAACTGTTAAAATTCAATTTTGGTATCACCTGAGTTTATCCTGAGAAACTATCAAGGGAAATAAATAATAAAAAGGCATAATGCTGCTTTTTATCCTCTGTTATAAAAACATTGTCTCAGCATGGACCCAGGGAATAAAATCCTAGGAGACCATGACAGAAACAATCAAATTTTGGGAAAAAACATTAAATGTCATCCCTTCTCATTCCTCTGCCAAATGGATGAAATTTTTTCTACAAAAACTCATAGAATGAGTTATCTAATCTCTGAAAATAGACAATTTGCTATCTACAAAAGCAATCTATCTTATTTCTTCATATTTTTAATTAAAAAAACTATTTCCCCTATATTATGCCAATATCTTCCTCTCCATATTTTTCAATATACTTATGTGAAATAGTAATATGGAAATCCTTCTCCTGAATTATAAATGCAAGAAGAAACCCAAGAGAAAAGAGAAGGAACATGAATAATCCCCTCTTTCAAGAACTGATTTTTAAGGACTATTAAAGGCTTAGCACATCCTTCGGGTTTGAATATGAAAGCCACCAGGGAATAGTTTATTTTGATTGGTGAGAACATTGTTCTGTGTTCAGGACCATGGTACTTTCCTTGAAAGGACTATTTAGCTTTACTTTGTTTGCTTAGAAAGATATTTCATTACTAACCCAGGCCAGCCATTTCTCATATTTGATATACGATTAACAAAGGAATAGTGAAGGGAATGTAGATGGCTCAGTAAGTAGCTATTCTTCAGTAGAAGAAATCCCAGTAGGGAGAAGCAAAACAAAACTGAAAACAGAGGAAGTTTGATGCAGAAGAATGAACACTAGTTTGGGAATCAGATGATCTCAGTTTCAGTAATTACTCTGCTAGGCCCTTTTCTTCACCTCAGCTTCTTCACCATTAAAAAGAATAGGTCAGACAGGTGAATTTCAGCACTTAATATATCCCATTTCAAACAAGTTAATGCTTTTGCTCTGTAGATGAAGAATGTGCAGTCTGGTGATAGGCACAGGGAATAAAAATTATGATTAATTTAGGAATAACTTAAAAGTTATAAATAAGTTTCTCTATAGCAGTTCTCCTTCATCCCTATAAGAACACACACTCACATACACAAAGAGCTTGAAAATATATACAAATACATTTCCTGGTTTATCAGATGACTATTGCCCTAGAAATCCATAGCTTTACACTACTGATGTTGTTTCAATTCCTCAGCTTATTTATGTCTCATTTTAGCTCACCACAAAGCTACTGCAATGTAAAACAACAATACTTTCTACATTCATTTATAAAGAAATAGGTGATACTTCAATGAGCACTAAGCCAGGGCTCTATCCCCATGAACTTTCTCAAGTCTTATTTATGCCATTCACTATGACACAAATACCTAGTCCTATCTACTTTTCAGTCTCCATCTCAAAATCTTTGCTAAAGTCTTCCATACACATTACAGGAACCAACCCTTTTCATATACCTGTACCATTTGTAGTTTTTTCTTATAATTTAACATGGATTTTAAATAATTTTGTATTATGTGCCAATTAATAGCAAACATTTATTAAGCACCTACTATTGCATGACATTGCCTTAAGCAATTAAAGAGACACATATTTGGGTATTGGGTTAGTAGGTCACAATCGTTTTGTCAAATAGAGCACATTCAATAATGGGACATTCTCTCTCTAATGACATTGATATGGCTCTTTTCTCCTACTAGGTATCATCTCTAGAAATACCTGAATTTTACTTTTTTCTAGTTCTCCCACTTTCAAGCAGCAAAGGTCTATTAAATATTTGAACATAACACAACCTGTGAAAAATAGAAAGAGTCTGGTAGTAAGAGAATGAATGGATAGAAGTTATTCTCTTCTGAGAAAGAAGCTTCTTTTTCTCCAAAATAAAATCAAACAATACCCACAGGGCTTCATTTAAAGGAAAGGGAATGGAATTGGTAGCTTTAGTGAAAACAGTTTCTATATCTTTCTACTTACCTGCTTCCCTTGAAATCTATGTTGTCTATGAACTCGGTTCACTTTTCTAGCTTGCTGGTTCTCCAGTTATGTGGGCTCTGCACAACCTGATCAGACAAATGCATCTCCCATATGTCATTTAGGTCTCTTCATCGTTCAGCAAGTAGCTGGTATTCAGCAAAAAGTGGTCTAGCAAGTACTTTATGTTAATGATGACCAGATTGAATCTCCAGAGAGCATGCTTTCCATCCATTAAGTTGAAACTCTAACTTGGATTGATCTGTCTGTTGAGGGGTGAGGATACCCTAACAGCAATGGGGATCCCCAGGCTGGTGTTGCAGGTTTTGCAAAAGAATTTGCAGTCCCAGTCTGCAAGTGGGGTTTTTGGCAAAATGGGTTTATTTTCATTGACAAACTCTTTCTCTGAGTGGGCTGATTCCTGATTAGGAAGATGGCGAAGTTTTGGGATACAGAGTCTTGAATTTTATTTAACTTTTTGTGGTTTGTGGCTAGAGAATGATTAGGGGCTAATTTCCAAATCAATAAAGGTGGTAATTGTTTTCCAGACCAAAGTTATTCCCAGATCAATTGGAGGTGGGAGTTTCCTGTGGGAACCAGGTAGTTTACCCAGACCTGGGAGGGATTGAGATTTAGGGTTTTTCCAACACAGGCCCAACCCCCAAAAGATCAGGGGGACACAGTTCTATTACATCATGTCTTGATTGATTAGTGAAAGAAAACTGATCTAATTCACTATATCTCTCTAGCCCTTCAAATATTACATTCAATCATTTAAGAATAAAGCAGGGCCTACCCACAAATCTTTCCATCTTCTCTGCCAACAAGTATATGACATAATCCCTTTTTAAGTGTTTTAATCTCTATGCACAGTAATCAAAATAATACTACCCTAGCTTCTGAAAATTGCATCACAATTAAATTTCCTTTGATTATATTAACAATCTCTGTCTTTTCACACGAAGAAACTCTCTTTTTTGCCTACCATTTTGCAAATGGACACTGAAATGTAGGTTCCTTGAGGTTATGGATTGTCATGCTTTCTGACTTTATCTGTGGAGTCTAGCAAAGTGATTGGTACATGATAGATGCATAATTTATTTTTTTTCATTCATTCATTCATTTACTATGTTTTTTCAAAAATCACTTTCCTTCCTTCATATAGTTAACTTTTGATCAATAATCCCTGGGGTTTTTTTTTCAGTAAATTCATACTTTCCAATCAGATACATAGCATTATAGGAAGATGAGTCAAATGCTCTTGCTCTATATAAATGAATATGAGTCCAAGCAATAACTAAAGCAGGTCCATTTGCATTAATTAAAAATCTGGAAATGACAGAGGTTGAAGATGAAGTAGTGAAGAACTAAGTTTTAATTTCCCAAAATTGTCTATGATACATGAGATTCTGTCAAAGATTGAAAAAGAGGAAATAGACTTAAAATAAAAGAAGAGTGATTTAAATTATACTTTGGGAAGATATACCATATGGCAAGGCATTACTAAGGGAAATTGTAGCATAGATTTCTCTGGAAAATTTAAAGCATTTTCTATATTTTATTCAAAGAAGAGAATGGATTTCTTGCCAAGATGACTACCTGAGATAAACAATGCTGCTTAGCTCCCCAAAACTTAGTCCACTAAAATTGTGAAATTCTTAGCAGATTGAACAAGAAATCTAAAGAGAAACTATGGTGAGTTTTTTTTTTTTTTTACCTCAGAACTTCACAAAAATAAATCAGAAATCCAAGTTGGTCTCTCAAGCAAAACAATAGCCATTATTTTAGCCCACATCCCAAGAGAATAAGAATGAAAAGCTCTCTTGATAAACACCAGAATTATCAGATAGTTTCAGAAGGTGGGTCTTGGAAGACACTCTAAACAGAATCAATTACCATAGTAGCATACAGTGTGATAACAGAATGCTCAGTTACATCTCAGAGAAGGCTTTGAAAATCAAAAGATTTAAACTTCATAATTAAGATCTAGTTCTCTGAACCTCATGAATTCAAAAAGGAGAAACTATAGGAAGTAGAGATCAGTTTTTTAAAAGTGATCCCCAGCTGAAACAAGCAAGGTGTTCCCCTACTCACTCAAAAGTAAAGAAGGGTGGTACAGATGTGATATAAAGCCCTAATTTAGTAAATAAAATGGGATATATGAATAACTCAAAGAAATCATGCCATTAAAAAACAGCAAATCTCACTTCATAAGAACTATAAATACAGAATTAAAGGAAAGATAGATTTTTTTTCCATAAGGAGTATCTGCAAACTTGGGGGGGGGGGATCATGAACTAAAATAACTTACGGAACGATTTGGAAAGAAAAAATAGCTTAGAAGAATAAATAGTCGACATTTCCCAAGAAATAGAATCCTTGAAAAGTAGAATAGAACAAATATAAATCAATAATCGCGTGAGACAGCAAGATGTATCGGGGGGGAATAAAAAAGATTGATGAAAATGTGAGCTATCTGATACTGACCTGGAAAACAGGTCAAAGATAGATACCTTTAAAAGGATTGAGGAGAATCCTCC
This sequence comes from Myrmecobius fasciatus, assembly GCA_023553655.1. Classification (NCBI taxonomy): domain Eukaryota; kingdom Metazoa; phylum Chordata; class Mammalia; order Dasyuromorphia; family Myrmecobiidae; genus Myrmecobius; species Myrmecobius fasciatus. The sequence goes on from JAJPUD010004096.1 coordinate 23,539, forward strand.
AATACAGTATAACAAATGGCAAAAGGTAGAGGCTTACAACCAAAAAAATCTTAACCCTGAAAAACCAAATATCCAAATAGAATCCTGCTGGGGCAAGATGGATCTTTAATGTAGTAGAGCATTTTCAAGATTTTCTAATGAAAAGACCAGAGATGAATAGGAACTTTGAAACACAAAGAAATCTAGAAAGTTAAACTTATTTGAACAATTGGAAGGAACTATGAGAATGATATAGTGCCAACATTCTAACAGAGAAGAAATGTGTTCCTTCAGAACCTTAATGTCTCCAAAGGATATCAAGGGAGTAAAATAAAAGAAAGAAAGAAAGAATGGAAGGAGGAAGGAAAGAAAGGAAGAAAGGAAAGAAGGAAGGAAAGAAGCAAGGAAGGAAGGAAGGAAGAAAAAGAAGGAAAGAAGGAAAGAAAAGAAGAAAGGAAGGAAGAAGAGAAGAAAGAAAAAGGAAGGAAGGAAGACAAACAGATGAACACAAACAGGCAGAAAGACAGACAGGCAGATCTGGTGGTCAATTGGGCAAGTTTTAAAGTTATGACAGGAAAGAAAAGTAAAAGTAAAAAAAAAAGCATATTATATTTTAGAAAGGATGACAAAGGATGCAGATCTTGCCATTTCTCAAAAGTAGTTTGCGTTACAAGTACTTATGAATATAAAAGCATAAGGGGAATAAATATCAGATGAGTATCATGAATGAATATGAAATGAATAAAGGCGGGGTTAGCATTGTTTAGTGTAAAAATGCCTCAAATTTGATTTGTCCAGACTTGGCTTCAACATTGTTGGTTAGAACTTCAACGCACAGAAAACCACCTTTTTCTCATTGTGAGGAAAGATCCTATTGGAAATTTTATGAAATTGAAACCATCAAGTGATAGTAGGCAATGGCTATAAACTAATTTGGGAATAACTGATAGTTTTCATATGGAATGTTCATTGTGAGGTTGTGGGATACAAAGATAAGAAACTAAAATTTCTCTTTTCAAATGAGTCATGCTGTTTCAATAATCAAATCATCTGGAAAGCAATCTCGTAGAATTCAGCATTTTAAATCATCTAATGGGAAGACCAGTTTTAGTGGAAATTACTGTAAAAAGTTGTTTCCTCTTCTAGAAACAGAACCCCTAACTCAGAGCAACATTCTGGTTCCCTACTTTCTCACCCACCTCCCTTCTCTTCCCTGGAAACATGGAAACATCTCTTTAAATGCCAGCTCTGTTTCCCCAAGAAGAGGTTTTGAAAGGCTCCCATGATTTGTTCAGTCCTTGACCAATAGCTTTACTTGTTAAGAGATCTTCAAGAGGGGGCGGAGCCAAGATGGCGGAGTGAAAAGGTGACTTTCTGCCTCTCCTCCGATCTTCTCTCAAATCAACAATAAAATAAGCCTCTGAACTGATCTTCAAGTCAACGAACTCAGAAATATTTGGGCACGGCTCTCTGGAGAACTTCATATCAGGTTAGTCGGACTCGGACAGAGAGATAAATAGACGACCCCTGTGCAGGCCGGAAGTGAGGGTGGGACTCAGCTCAGCTCATCCTGGAAGAAATTCCAAACTCCAAATTCCAAACACCTGGAGTTTATCTGAGGCACTGGGGACACTCTGCCCTGATTGGGGGCAGGTGTTCTGGCAGACTTGCCTTGTTTAAGGAGTAATTCAGACTTAGTCCTAGCCCCCTCCGGCCCAGCACCTTAAGTCAACTCGCCAAAGTGCCCCAGGGCAAAGCGTCTTCAGCCAAGGTTTTTTTTTTTCCCCTACCTTAAAGAGATATCCACGCTGTCTAAAAAAAAAAATGATGAAGAAGCAAAAGAGAGCTCTCACCATAGACAGCTTTTATCAAGGCAAAGAAACGACCTCAGATACAGAGGTTTATTTAGACAAAACTCCAGAAAAAACAGCAAGGACCATCACTGGTCCCCTTTTCAAAAGGCCTTTCTGGAAGACTGGATAAAGGACCTCAAAAGAGAGCTGGAGGATAAATGAGAAAATAAACTGAAATCAGTGCAAGAAGGATACAGCATCTTGCAAGAAGGATATGATGCCCTGCAAAAGAGATATGAAAAAGACACCAATTTATTAAAAAATAAAATTAGTGAAGTGGAAAAAGAGTGCAGTGAACAAATTGGCCAGTTACAAAAGGAACTTAAAAAGGTAACTGAAGAAAACAACACTTTAAAAATAAGAATTGAACAAATGCAAGTGAATGACTCA
>JAJPUD010004096.1:30760-54606 GCA_023553655.1 Myrmecobius fasciatus
GAGCAGAACCAGGAGATCATCATGCACAGCAACAACAGTATTACATGATGATCAATTCTGATGGACATGGCTCTCTGCAATAAAGAATTGTCTCAAACCAGTTCCAGTTGTTCACTGAAGAAAACCATATACACCCAGAAAGAGGGACATGAAATATGGACCACAAGGTAACATTTTCATGATCTCTATTGACATTTGCTTGCGTTGTGTTGCCTTTCTCTGATTCTTTTTTTTTCTTGTAGATAGGATTTTTCTTGCATAACTTCTCAAGCTTTTCAACATTATTAACATGTAGTGGACTTCCTGCCATCTAGGGGAGGGGAGGGGACTGGGGGTAAAATTTGTATTGGAAAGCTTTGTAAAGATCAAGGTTGGGGAACTACCCATACATATGTTATACAAATAAAAAGCTTAAAAAAAAAGAGATCTTCAAGAAGTTGTAATAATACTTTATGATACTTTGGAAATTTTTTCCAAGACTTTTTTTTTTCTTTTCAGTGATTTGTTTTTCCTGAAGCAAGTGGGGTTAAGTGACTTGCCCAGGGTCACACAGCTAGGAAGTGCTAAGTGTTTGAGAACAGATTTGAACTCAGGTCCTCCTAACTTCAGAGCTGGTCCTCTATTTGCTGAGCCACCAGCTGCCTCTTCAGTGATTTTTTTTTTAAATAAGCTTTGCAAGCAAAACAGACATAAATGCAACAGTATAAGAAAAACAAATAAGGAAGCAAATATGTCTACTAATGGATATAATTTCTTCTGTTACTATATGTGCTTTCTTGAAATGGAAATTTATTCTTATATATTTTGAATTCTTCCTGATGTTTTGCTGGGCACATGACAGTGTGCCATTTAAAATTTTTTCTTTTCTGACTTTCTTTTTTTTCTATTGTTTTATTTTGTATTTTTGTATTTAGTACAATAAATACATTTTAAAAAAATATAAAATTTCTCAATTTCAACATGGGAATAATTGGAGTTTGTGTGAAGAATTGGTTAAGAAGCAGGAAACAGTCATAAACAAAATTAAAAAACCCTACAAAAACAACCCAAACAACAAAATAAAACCATCTTCATCCTAAAGAGTATATTAAGAGGAGAAGATGAATAAAAGAAAAACAATAATATGTAAGGTGTATCTTAGATTGCTTTTTAGACTTAAGAAATGGCTTAATGAATTGTTATATATGAATATAATGGAATATCATTGTACCATAAGATTTGAGGAAAGGCGCTTCTTCTTTTTTTTTTTTTTTTCCTTTTTGCTGAGGCAATTGAGGTTAAGTGACTTGCCCAGGGTCACACAGCTAGGGAATGTTAAGTGTCTGAGACCCATTTGCACTCAGGTCCTCCTGAATTCAGGGCTGGTGCTCTATCCACTGCGCCACCTAGCTGCCCCAAAAGGAGCTTCTTTATAGATGAACTGATTAAGAGTCGAAAGAACAGAACTAGAACAATTTATATAAGGACAACAGAATTTTACAAACAACAACTTCTAACCACAACTAATCAATCAGAGGATCAGTGATGAAGTACATTACCCAATTCCAGAAAGAGAGGAGATGAATACAAGGTTAGGGCACATAGTTTTAGAAATGAGTATGGTATAGATTTAGTTTGGTTCACTATAATTATTTGGTCAAATGGAATTTCCCTTTTTTAATTGGAGGAGGGAGGGCTAAAAATAGTGATTCCCTCTAATGGTTGATTATTTTTTCATTGTCAAAAATTGATAGAAGGGAAGAGAAGAAAGTTCAGAAGAAAGATAGCAGGCTAGATAGTTTTGAACTTATTCTGTACAATTTATTATATATTTTTAAAAGCAAGTAGTATGAAATGGTGATTAGTGGTTTCCATGAGGAATGTTATAAATTATCTTTTTCTCTTCTGTCATGTATATGAAAATGCTCTTTTTTAGTGTTTCAGTTCCTCTTTAAATATAATTAAAAATAAAGAAATGGACAATGTTTGAAACCAATTTTTTCTTCTGGAAAAAATTGCTCAAATATATATTTTTCTTAATTGAAAACAACTAGGGAAGCTGAGGGCACATAATTTCTTAAAGGAATAATTTCTATGTATAATGGAATAAATTAGTCTTAGATGTATACCAGTAAACAGGGGGAAAAAGCATATATTCTAGAGGTCAGGATCTCTGTTAGATCCATTTTTTCATAATCTTAATTTAAATATCCTATCTTGAAACACTGAGGAAGAACATATAAATAAAAGTTATCTAATGGTCATTTAGATTGGGCTATTTTTAGAGCTGGGTACCTTGATCACAATTTGCATAAAAAGTAAGAAGGAAAATATATGAAGATATATCTTCTCGCTTCAAATAACCAGAAACGGACAGTTTTTGAATACTTAAACCAAGCTGGCTTTTGGTCACAAAGAAATAATCCAACATTTTCCTCCTAGCATCTTCTATATATAAAGTACTATCTTATATATTAATAGAGAAACAAAAATAAATTATAATGATTATTGTCATTTTTACCCACTCTCCCAGAATCATGGAGCTACATTTCCCTCTCAGGATTCTAGAGGTATCCTGAGTGGTATCTTTTCTATAGTATTGGTTCAAATCCTACTGGTTATGATTTCCATCAATGTTAGCCACTGATGTGTGACTAAAGCTTCAGTTCCTTCCAAGTACTTCCCTTTTAATCATCTTTGTTAAAAGAAATTTTCTGTGAGTATATAACAAGGACAAAAGTACAAACATTTCCCCATAGCACATCAAGGAACATACTGTTCTATATCTTCTTGTTTTTGTTTGAGAATAAGGTTAGTTGGGGACAGAATCAAGATGGTGAATCAAAGGCAGAGATTTGCTTAAGCTCTCCCCAGACCACCTCTGAACACCTTTAAATAACATCATGAAAATATTTCTTTTAGCAGAAGATTACACAAATGGGTGAAATAAAATATTTTTCCAGCCAAAGACAATTTAGAAAGTTAGCAGGAAAGGTCTATGGCACATGGGTGAGAGCACAATCCAATGGTGAGCCATGTCAGCACAAATCCAGTCTCAGCAAACCAGGATCAGGCCTTGGGAGTCATTGAATCAGCAGTGACAGTGGCTACTTCCAGAACTTCAGCCCATAGACAATAAGGGGGTCTAACAAGTAGTCAGAAAGATTTACAGGGATCTCTTTGCTAGTATTGAGGCAGGATTCTGTTGCTTTATCCATTTTCATATCCTAGTTGAAGTCCTAGATTAGAGAGCATGAGCAGATCACAATTTGCAACCACAATGGAGTGGAGACTCTTGTCATAGTGCCAAGGCAAATAATTCTTGTGGTTATTCCCAGACCAGAGAATTGGCTAGGAGAGCAAGAAAACAGTTCACATCAGATCAAACTGCATTGGAAAAACTGAAACCTTATGGGTCTCTAGAAGTATTTCTGAAAACAGCTATACAAAATCCTTGAAGCTTGGGGCAGTGCACTCTCCACCATAGAAACTGAGCCCTACTTTAATGAGTCAATAAATAGACTGGAAAAATGAGCAAACAGGAAAAAAATCTGATCATAGAAAGTTACAATAGTGACAAAGATCAAAAATCACATTCAAAATAAAATAATAAAATCAAAGCTCCTATAACCAAAGCTTCCAAGAAAAATATGAAATGGCCTCAGGTCATTGAAGTGCTCAGAAAGAATGTTGAAAGTGAAGTAATAGATATAGAGGGGAAAATGGGAAGAAAGATGAGAAATATGCAAGAAAATCATAATAAACAACAACCACTACCACCATCACCATCACTACCAAATCTACAGCTTGGCAAAGGAAATACAAAAATTGCTGACGAAAATAACACCTGAAAAATTAGACAAGGCTAAATAATAAAAGACAATATGCTCAGTTATTGAATGACAATGTTTCTAAGAGAATCATGATGATGTGAATAGAAGCCGATATGTAGGAGTTATAGCATGACTGCCAGATGAATCCTTGTCTCACCTCTCACTGGACTGGGTCCTAAAAATCACTTCTAAAGGCTATTCTTTGTTCTCTTAGTCAATGATGATGAGCAAGATCTAAAACTTGAATGTAGGAAAGATGTGATGTCAATAACCTTGGGAAGGCCACTTGTTTATCCTTTCAAATTCACGAAGTTGAAATCTCTAAAACGGAGAAGAAAAATTGTAGAAATCAAAAACAAATGTCCATTTTATTGTGCCACATAAACTTGTAGAAGAGAAGGCTTGAGGCTTTCCCCCTTATCGCATTGTTTTTTTATTAAATGCTATCAGCAAAGGTTGAACCAAGAGAAGAACAAGTAAGAGCAAAATGGTCAAGACTATGGCCTCTTGAAGGCAGCTCCAGTTTTATTTCTGCAAACAAGGTCAATAAAAGTGGCTGTGGTTAGAATAGCAGAACCAATTATGGAATGTCAAGCAAGTTCCATATTTTTTCCTGGCTATTTCCATTGCATCATTATGACTCTCCTAGAACCAAGTTTTTAACTATTTCTATATAAGGACACACTATAGGAAGTTCATGTACTAGTCCTAGTCTCCATTACATCACACATGGGTCATGTAATTTAAGAAAATTATCATTCAGTAGGTGAGAAAAAACATTTTCAAATAACTGTAATGGATTTCAGAATATGATGGTAGTTAATAGTACACTATTCAGATTGGGCAAAAAGACTGGTACAGTGGATAGAGCACCAAATCATGGGTCAGAGAAAATTATATTCATGAGTTCAAAGCCAGTTTCAGACACTTGCAGGTTGTATGAGCCAGGGCAAACCACTTAAACCATTTGCTTTATTTTCTTCATTTGTAAAATGAAAAATGGAAATGACAAACAACTCTAATATCTTTGCCAAGAAAACCCAAAATGGGGTCGTGAAGAATCCAACAAGACTGAAAGAACTAAATAACAACATTATAGTTTACAAAGATCTTTGCTAAATTTTTATTTGAGGATCACTATGTCCCTATGAAGTATGTAGTATAATTATTGATAATTTCCATTTTAGAGGTGTGGAGACTGAGGCTCTAACAATTCAATAACTTGACCCATGTCACTTAATAATCTGAACTTAAACCCAGACCTTTTGACTCCAAGTTCAATACTTTTCCTCATAAGAGAAACCAAAATAATGGAATTTCAGCAGTCAGAACAAAAAGATGTACATTCTTGCTTGGGTAGTGTGGAGTAGGAAATAGTTCAGTTTGAATTTGAGAATGAACTCTTTATTTTGTGTTGCCCCTGATTGTCAAAGAAATAAATAGTACAGAAACAATTTCCAGTCTTGTTTCCATATTCAGGTTTCAATGACAGAAGGCTACTGTTCCTAAAGATAATGAAAATTTCAAGGTTGTAATTATCATGGTGTCTGCAAAATCAAAGGCAAACACACTCAGTATGCCCATGGTTTCTCTCTCCATTAGCTGTGCATTTGTAGTCCTAACAGACAAACAGCTTCATTAGGGCCAGTGAGGTGGCTGGGCCTTGAAGGAAAGGGAGGGGCAAAGGACATGAGGAAGCATTCATTCAGCACCATAAGTAAGCTTCTGCTGCTGTAGTTAATGGGGGGTAGGGAGGTGGGAGGTTGCATGAGAATTCATGTAAGGAGCTTGCAGCTGTCTTAGAGCAGCTGCTATGGCAACGAGCATGGCTAAAAAGGATAAGCATTTGATAAAAGCAAATGGGAAAAAAATCTTTGCTTCCAGGCTTTAAAAAATGGGTGTTTTTATTTTGTTTCATTTTTGTTGGAAGAAGGGGAGGTGGAGAGGTAAAAGAATGCTTTCCAGCACACCATTTTGTAAAGAAATATTCTATTTTTACAATCTCCTTTTAGAGTACGAGTTTATAAAAGAGACTGTGGATCCTGGAAAACTAGAGTTTGTTCATTCCCTAAACTCAATTCAATACAACTTCAAAATTTACTGAATGCTTCTTATAAGTAAGTAACTGTGTCCTGGAAGAAAGACATCTTGCATACTATCAAGGACCTCATAATTTATATAGAGATATGACATATATATATATAAATAATTGAAAGGCACAAGAAAACATACTAAATATGACTGAGAGGTGCAAAGGGCTGTATGAGATCTGGTAGAGGAGTGGTACTACTCTAGTTGATCAAGGAAAGCTTGGGTGGCATTTGAATTGGGATTCCAAAATAGGCATTCCAACGTGTGACAGAGAGTGTACAAATAAGAGCATGAACAAATTAAAAAAACGCATAGTTTATGTGGATGAGTGAATAGTTCCAACAAGCTGGAATGTAGAATGTGGGGAGTAGAGTAATATAAAATAAAGTTAGCTTTGAATGCCAGGTAAATGGGTGTGGAGTGTACTGAGTACAAAATTTGACTCCATTGAACAGAATGTATCCAAAAGGAGATATATTAGGTATTAACGTCAAAAGCCAGAACTGTCATACTTAATTCTGAGAGGTCAAGGAAGATGAGTATAGCAAAAAAGCCACTAGATTGTCCACAGATTGGTTGCTGGTGAACTATCTTGAAAATGATTTCAGGAAAAAGATGAAAGCAAAAGTCTTATCTCAAGAGGTTGAAGAGAGAATGAATGATGAGGGGGACACATTGTATATAGAGTAGCAGGAGTAATTGTTGTTGTTTGTACTTTGTAACTGAAAAGGACCTTGAGATAAGGGAGGGGATGCAAGTGATTGGGATTGAAGTGAGGGAGGGCTGTGCAAGGTCCCCTGCCTCACTTTCCCCTCCAGAGCCTTCTGGGTCCAGTGGCCAGATATAGATCCAGACAATTAGTGATGTCTTGGAGTCTACTGTCTAGACCAGGGCTTGAACTAAACTCAATTTGATTCTAATTGATTGCCAAAGAATCTCAGACCAAGCCCTATTTGGTCATTGTTTGGGTCTAGACCGACTCAGATTGAATGTAACAATCATTTCTGTTTTGGTCGGAAATTAACGACTGATTTTTTTTTTTTTTAGATTTTTTTTGTACTAGGTGAAAGGAAATTCTTTACCTCAGTTGCTACCTAGCCTTAATCACTGAATAGATTGGGCTCCGTCAATAGATCTGTTGAAAGTCTTAGCTTAAAAGGATCAGAGTCTCCAACTTCATATAGAGTATGTACTAAATGGAAAGAGTAATCCAAGGGTATAGAACAGGTACAAGCCAAAACCCTAATCTAACAGAAAAGATGAGGTTTCCAACTTCCAATATACATTACCTATATGACATTGGATAAGGATTTATCCTTTATGGTCCTCAGTTTCATCAACCATGATGGATTCTTTCCTCCCCACCACCATCACATATGCTTAAAAAGATCTCAGGAGCCCCTTGTAGTCATACATCTATGATTCTGTGGCACATACACAAATAATTCATGACAATATGTTGTAACACCAGTTCCAAAAAGAAATTCAGAATTCATAGACATTTAGAAGAGAATTAATTTCTTTTGTTTTTCAAATAAGGCTTGAGAGAAAATGTCTTAAAGGAATTTATATGTATCTGGAGGACAGAACAAAAGTAGCTATAACACAAGGTTGTATATGATAAGTATCAAAAAAATTTAATGTATAAAAGATTCTTTTAAGCTGGGACAAACATGGAAGATATCATGAAAGGCATTTGAACTAATCCTAGTATGATTTTGAAAAGTGTAGATAAAAGGAGTAAAATCCACATAGAAGAAACAGCAAAAACAAGTATGTTGAATCAAAGAAGTTATAAGTATTGTACCAGTAAAAATAAATAAGTAATCCAATTGACTTTTTTAGTAGGAAAATATTAGAAAGTGAGATTGGAAAGAAATTATAGCTGGATTCCAAATTAATAATCAACCAAATTTCACAAAATTCAGTGTAGTTTAATGGATAAAGAATTATCATAGGAGTCAAAAATTAATGAATGAAAATGCATTTATGAAATACTTAAAGTGTGCTAATGACATTACTAAATATAGGAGATAAAGATACAAAGGTGAAACTATTCCTTGTCTCAGATAACTTACATTCTAATGGAGGGCTTAACAATATAGAGGAGTTGTGAACTGAGATGAGTATTTTGACTAGCGAGGTCAAAGAATTAGTGAGTGGAGCTGTGGGGTGATATATTGATGTACATTTTCCATGAATAGATTCAGGATTGATTTAATTATTGTTCTAGATACAAAAGGGTTAAGGAACTCTGGTCCAAGAGAGCAGAAGATGGTTATGATATGAAGTAATATATATCTTGAAGTAATATATATCTTGGATATAATAGGTGTTGTCAGATACTCATCAAGTAGGACAAGGGATTCCAGGGCTGGGAATTCAACAGCACAAAGAGTTAAATTTTCAGAGCATGATCCCTAGTCCAAGAGTACAGTGACAGGGCAGGTGTCAAAAAAGATCCCTGGGATATTAAAGGAAAGCATGGGTTTAAGTGGTTCTTCTTTCATTAATTGGCAAGTCCCCCCAAATAATTGGCAGTGCCCCCCAAATAATTTTCAAAGGTTTCAGGACAGGTGCCAAATAAGAAATTCCTTCTTGATAGTTTGCAATACCCATGCAATCTGAGATCTAGTTTCTCTTCTCTTCCAGATAGAGGTTCAATAATATGACTGATGTTTTAGGATATATTTATGATAATTAAAAATTAGAAAAGGCAGAGGGACCAGTTAAGAGATTGTAGAAATAATTCTAATGAACAACAATTAGATATGAAATTGAGTAGTATCATTAGAAAGAGCATAGTCTATGTGGGATAGACTAACTTTTTAAAAGATCCTACTCTGAGTCTAGATTGCAATTTTTTTTCCCTTAAAATGTATTGAAATTATCTTTGACACTGAATTGACTCAGGAAAATAAGGGCTCAACTCTTTGTTGTAAGTTTCTGATATCCCAAGTAAAAATCTGAAAATCCTTCCTGAACACTGATATAATAGTAATAAATTTAAAAGTAGGGAAGCTGCCCAAGTGAACCAATGCTCGTCTTTTATTTTAATTAAAGCTTTTTATTTTCAAAATATATACATGAATAATTTCCAACATTCACCCCTACAAAACCCTGTGTTCTAATTTTTCCCTCCCTTTTCCTTTTCCCCTTCCCTAGTCAGCAAGTAATCCAATATATATTAAATATGTGCAATTACTGTATGTATTTTTCACAAAAATCATGCTGCATAAGAAAAATAAAATCAAAAAGGAAAAAAAAATGAAAAATAAAACAAAATGTAAGTAAACAACAACAAAATGAATGAGAATACTATGTTGTGATCCACATCCAGTTTCCACTGTCCTCTCTGGGTGCAGATAGCTTTCTTCATCACAAGATCATTGGAACTGGTCTGAATCACCTCATTGATGAAAAGAGTCATGTCCATTTGAATTCATCATCATATAGTGTTGCTGTTGCCATGTAAATGATCTGGTACTGCTCATTTCACTAAGTATCAGTCCATGTAAGTCTTTCCAGGCCTCTCTGAAATCATGCTGCTGATCATTTCTTATAGAACAATAATATTCCATATGCTATAACTTGTTCAACCATTCTCCAACTGATGGGCATCCTCTCAGTTTCCATTTTTTTCCTCTACAGAAAGGGCTGCCACAAACATTTTTGTACATGTGCGGCTCTTTCCCTCCTTTATGATCTCTTTGGGATACAAACCCCAGTAGAAATACTGCTCTATCAAAGGGTATGTACAGTTTGATAGCCCTTTGGGTATAGTTCAAAATTGCTCTCCAGAATGGTTGAATCAGTTAACAGTTCCATCAATAATGTATTAGTACACCAGTTTTCCACATCCCCTCCAACATTCATCATAATCCTTTCCTCCCAATCTGGTATTACCTTGGTAAAAATCTGCAATGGTTTGTAATTTCTTTTTCCAGATAATTTTACAAATGAGGAACTGAAGTAAACAAGATTACGTGACTTACCCAGGGCCACACAGTTAGTAACTTTCCCAGGCTGGATTTGAACTCAGGAAGATGAACCTTCCTGACTCCAGGATCAGTACTTTATCTACTTTACTGCCCAGCTACCCATGACAAGTTTATCTAGCACTAAACTGATTTTCAGTTGCTAAGAATTGGCAGTGAGGCCTTCAGTAATTCATTTCAGTAAACATAGAGTAAGAATCCACTTCATGAAAGGTGTTGTGAGGCATTGTACATGAATACTTCAAAAGAGGCATGACTGCATCAATTTGAGTATTTTCCAACTAATAAATGCTGAAATACATCCGTGTCTTAGTAAATGGTTTCATGAATTGCTGTGGCCAAAAATATTAATTATATGATCACTGATCTTGTGTTGGTGATACTATCAAAATTTAAATTTGTTGATCCTCAATATACATACACATTGAGTTCATAATGAAATTGATACTTGAAATATTTCCAGTTTCCAAAGCTGCCAAAGCTTTATCTTTAAACTTGGCATAATTTATAAAAATACTAAATCCTTGAGCATTAAATGTTTAAAAAAATTTAGCTGTTATTTTTACTGTTTTTAAACCATAATGAGACCTTAGAGTAGAAGTGTACCGGAGATCAAAAAGGTTGGAAGGTGAAAATATCTAGCAGGTCATTAGCTATAAAAATAGGCCTGAATCAAAGGATGGAATTATAGCATGGACATTAATTTGTAATTCTGTTGACCAATTCAGTCTTTATCACCCTGCTATCATCCTTGGATACTTCAAAAGTCTTTAAGTCTTTAAACCTTTAAGCATCCTTTACTTCAGCTCATAGCAACATCAGATTTGTAATTGGAAGGAACATTAGAGGTCCCACATTCTAACACCTCGATTCCATCATTTAGTTGGTCAACAAGCACTTATATGACAGATATGGTGCTAATTTCCAGATATAACAAGAAAAAAATTGAAATGATCTTTGCCTTCAAGAAACCAGAATTCTATTGAGGGAAATGACATTCAGAGAAAAAATATATGCAATGTAAATGAAAAGTAAAATTGGATTTTGGGTGATAGTTTTGGGAAGCATTAAAAGTTGGTTGGATTGAGGAAGACCTTATTTTAGATAGTAGTATTTGTATTGAACTTTGAAGTTTAGGGATTCTATGAAATTAAGATGAGATGGGAACACATTCCAGGTATAAAGTGTTTTCTATTCCCATTACATTAACTTTAACTCAGGTCTTTGTTATTTTCTTACCTGGAATGTTTTAAAATCCTCCTAACTGATTTTTACTCCATCTTTTCTCTAAACACCTTTTACACATTGTAGTATATAATCCTGATATTGACAATCCTTCACATTGGGTTCTAACCTGTTCCTTCTCCTTGATTTTTTTTTTCCTTTTGAGATTGTGTCTTTTGATTTTACCTAGGTTTGAAACGTAGAGCCAATCATGGATCTAATCCCATTGTCATTAGGATAGAAATTTTTACCTGAGATGGGTCGGTTTGCTTATCTTTAAGCAGCCTGTTGGCTACTTTTTTCAAGGTTAGTCACTTTAATTTGAATTTAGTGAAGGTATCCAATCAGTTTTAGTCCTATTGAAGCTCAGAATGCCTGAACTTAATATTTACCTGCTTCAGCTTCTCCAAAAGATGCAGGAATGTATCATTTCTCCTATATGTCAATCTTATTCATTATTATATCATTATAAATGCTGCATATTTCAGTTCAATTATTCCATTCTTTGAACTCCATTTTCTTCAAGACTTTCCCCTTAACTAGCATGAACTTTTTCACCATCTCCTCTTATTAAAGTCCTTTTGTGCAAAGATCAAATCGGGTACCTTTTTTTCATAAGATAAATGACACCACAATTTCAATTATAACTGAAATTGATGTATCACTCCTTTGCTTTCTGGGAACATTTGCCATTATGATTCCCTTGTTATATATCCTTTTGACTTGTACTAAAGTTTTTTTGTGGATGCATAATCTCTCCCTTGTTATTTGATTGAAAAGATCCTTGGAAAAACAACATCTAGTATTGTCATTATTTATAGCTAGTGCACCAAAACCAGTACCTTGTTTGTGGTAGCTTCTTAATAAATCTTTCTTTGATTGAGTTGTATTTAAATTTCTGTGTAAAATAATAGTTGAAGTGATGAATATGATCTAAAGAAAAGAGAATACACAAGGTTGAGGGTATGTATCTTTGGGGATTCTCTATATTTAAGAACTAGAGAGAGCAATCATTGAAATAGATAATAATGAAGCATGTAGAAAGGTAAAACAATCAGCATCATTCAATGCTATAGAAACCAAGATGTGATGGATTTGCAAGAAATGATGGTGGTCAAGAATTAAGTGCTACATATAGGTCAAGGAGGATGAGGGATAAGTAAAGGTAATGGATTTGGGGATTAGGAAATAATTGTTTGACCTTTGAGGAAAGAATTCTCAGAAGGATGAATGGAAGTCAAATTCCAGTTGATTAAAGAGTGAGCTTGTAATAAGGAAATGGTACTGAATGTAAATTCCTTTTTCAAGGTGGACAATGACAAAAGGGAGAAGTGGTAACATAGGAGTTTCAGAAGATATCAGGGTCTAGAAAAATTTTGATATTCTTCTTTTAACCTTATGTTTGCATGTTTGCATTGAAGGAAAGTAGAGAGGAAGACATTTGATGATAAATTATTTTATTTTGTTTTATTTATAAAAATTTATTAAAGTTTTCATTTTCAAAACATATGTATGGGTAATTTTCAACATTCACCCTTGCAAAACCTTGTGTTCCAAATTTTTTCTCTCTCTTCTCCTCACCACCTCCCCTAGATGGCAAGTAAGTAAGTAAGTAATCCAATATACATTAAACATGTGCAATTCTACACATATTTCCACAATGATTATGCTGCACAAGAAAAAGCAGATCAAAAAGGAAAAAAAAATAAGAAGAAAACAAAATACAAGCAAACAACAATAACGAGTGAAAATACTATGTTGTGGTCCACACACCCTTCCCACACTTCTCTCTGGGTACAGATGACTCTCTTCACCACAAGACCATTGGAACTGGTCTGAATCATCTCATTGTTGAAAAGAGCCATGTTCATCTGAATTCATCACCATATAGTCTTCTTGCATCTCTTTTAACTTCCTCTCTAGGAATTTGGATGCTACACTACTTGGTGCATATATGTTTAGTACTGATATTGTTTCATTATCTATGGTACCCTTTAGTAAGATATAGTTTCCTTCCTTATCTATTTTAATTAGATCTACCTTTGCTTTTACTTGATCTGAGATCAAAATTGCTACCCCTGATTTTTTTGTTTAACTTCATCTGATCCATAATAGATTCTGCTCCAGCTCTTTATCTTCACTCTGTATGCATCATGCTGCTTTAAATGTGTTTATTGTAAGCAATATATTGTAGGATTCTGGCTTTTAATCCAGTCTGCTATATATTTCTGTTTTATGGGAGAGTTAATTCCGTTCACATTCACAGATAAAATTTCTAATTCTGTATTTCCTGCTACCTTGTTTTCCCAAAGTTACATATTTCTCTTTCCTCCCCCCTTTCCCTCTTCTCCAATATTTTGCTTCTGACCACCAGTTCCTTCAAAGTCTTCCCCTTTTTTTATCCCTTTCCCCTTGTACCTCTATTCTCCCTTTTATAAGCTTCCCTTTTCCTTTCCCCTTTCTCCTACTTTCCTATAGGATGAGACAAGTTTCTATATTAAACTAAATATGTCTGAGCCAAATCCAATAAGATTAAGGTTCACACAATACTCATCCCCCTCCCTTCAACTGTAATAGATCTTTTTGTTACTTCATGTGATATAATTTACTCCATTTTACCTCCTCTTTCCTCTTCTTCCAGATTAATATTTTTTTCCACTTCTACTTTCTTTTTTTTATATCATCATAGTAAAGTCAAATTATATCTACACCCTTTAAGTATAGCTTAACAAAGATACAGTTCTCAAGAGTTAAGCATATCATCTTTCCATTTAGGGATGTAAATATTTTTATCTTTAAAAAAGTGTTTTGTTTTTCCTTCCTTTTTTACCTTTTATGCTGCTCTTTTGTTTTGTATTTGCAGATCAAATTTTCTGTTCAGCTCTGGTCTTTTCACCAAAAATAGAAGAAAATCTCCTATTTCATTGAATGTCCACATTTTACCCTGAAAGAAAATGCTTAATTTTGCTGGATAGTTGATTCTTGGCTGCAGTCCAAGTTCCTTTGTTCTCCAGAATATCATATTCCTGATCCTTTGATCAGTCAAAGTGGAAGCTGCTAGGTCCAAGGTAATCCTGATTGTGGCTTTGTGCTGCTTGCAGTATTTTCTCCTTTTTCTGATAATTCTGGAATTTAGTTACAATATTCCTTGAAGTTTTCATTTGGGGATCTCTTTCAGGAAGTGATCAATAAATTCTTTCATTGATTATTTTTACCTTCTGGTTTTAGGATATCAGGGCACTTTTCCTGAAGGATCATGTCTAGGCTCTTTTTTTTTTTTTTAATCCAAGGTTTCAGGAAGTTCAATAATTCTTAGATTGACTCTCCTAGATCTGTTTTCTGGGACAGTTGTTTTTCCAATGAGGTATTTTAGATTTTCTTCTATATTTTTTCTCATTTTCTTTTTGATTTTGTTTGACTGATTCTTGAAGTCTCACAGTCATTTACTTCCAGTTGTTCAATTCTAATTTTTAGTGAAATATTTTTTCAGTTAGTTTTTTTTATCTCCTTTTGCATTTTGTCAAGTGAATTTTTAAATAAGATGTTTTATTCATTGGATTTTTTTCCATATCACAAATTTTTCCACAAATTGGTTTCCTTTTCAAATCTATTTTGTAAGGAGTTATTTGTTTTTTCATTTTGTCAAATATGTTTTGTAAGAAATGATTTGCTTTTTCCATTTCACTGAATCTATTTTTGAGGAGTTTTCTTCAGATAATTTCTGTTTCCTTTCCGAAACTCTTTTGCAAAATTTTCATTTCCTTCCCCCATTTCCTTCTAATTCTTTTAAGATATATATATATTTTTTTGCTTTTTGCTGAGGCAATTGGGGTTAAGTGACTTGCCCAGGGTCACACAGCTGTTACGTGTCTGAGACCAGATTTGAACTCAGGTCCTCCTGACTTCAGGGCTGGTGCTCTATCCACTGCGCCACCTAGCTGCCCCCTCTTTTAAGATATTTTAAGATTCTTTTTGAATTCTTCCAAGAGAGCCTTGTGAGATGGGAGACCAATTCATATTACCCTTTAGGGCATTATCTGAAGATGATTTGCCTTTAGGATCCTCAGGATTTGAGATCTGTTCTCTTTCTTCATAAAAGCTATCTATAATCTGAGTTCTTTTTGCTTTTTTGCTAATTTTCTTTAAAGGTTGAGGTCTGCTCTTGGGGCAAAGGGGAGATTGTCCCAACATTCCTCAACAGGCAACAGTGGCTTTACACTGCCCTGGGCTGGTGCTGCTGACTTCCTTCCAATGCTGTATGGGAGTGGCCATGTCCCTCATTATTCTGTGGTTCAGAGGATCTTTGTATCTGCATTGGATGTCTCACAGCTAATCTGTGATCCATTGGCTTGTAACCAGGACAGTGGAGCCAGTGCTGCTGGATTATGGCTAAGAGCCTCCTGGTAGATTCCCCATCATTCCGCCCTGGCTGCACCTGCAACAGCCGCCTCCCACTGTGCCAGATTGAAACAGACCTTTCCTTAATCTTTCAAAATATCTTCTGCTGGAATTTGTTACCCTCCAAATACCTGTGGGTTCTGTCACTCCAAAACCAGGTCAGAGGTTTGATCTGCTGTGGATCCCAGGAATGCTAGGAGGAGCTCAGATAAAGATTTGTCTGCTCTCTGCCATCTTGGCTCTGCCTCTTTCCATTGATGATAATTTAAAAGATGAGATTCCCAGTACCGATTCATAACTTTATCAATTAGTTTTTGAAAGAAAAAGATCAGGTGTTCTGAAACAGAAAGACATTGAAGACAATTTCTTATCTTGCCCTCTTCCTTCTCCTTACCTGAAAGATATTCTCTTCCACTATGTATATACATCTCTTGAATTATATCCCTTCCTTCAAGGTCTAAATCAAATGTCAACGTAGAAAGATTTTTGAGATAGAGAGGTGAGAAACTTGAGAGTAATCAAACTACATGCAGTAAATTCCCAAATACTTTATTAGCATTACTTTATTGTAGTCTTATTGATGTGGTTATTTCATCCAACAGTTTGTATCAAAACTTTTGACCTACATATACTGTGAGACTCTTATCCCCATCCTTTCATTACTTTGCAACAAGAGAGGCTACCAAAAGTCACAGAAGTATAACTTGACTTCTTGACATTCAACCCCATTGAATGGCTGTCAACCAGTTATATCTCACTTTCACCACATTAATTATCCAACTTATTTTTAAATTATTTTCCTGATGACATTCTATTCCAGTTCCTTAATGTTATTACATGTTAAAAGTTGCAGTGTATTCACATTTTACACACACTTCTTCACTGTCCTTTGAGAATATTCATCTTAAATCTTTAAGAAACTATTGCGATCCATGAATTGCAAGAATGAAAAAAACTAGTATGGAAAATATATGAAAGAGGTAGAGACTCATATTTGGGAGAAGTTTATAGTTAATAAATATAAGGAAAATTATGTAGTTCAATTGTAAATTATGTGGTATAACGATATACATAGAATATGTCTATGCACCTGTGGATACATTCTTATGTTTGTCACTGATAGGCCTGGAAAAGGCATAACTTAATAAGCTATATGAGCAGAAAATAATAACTTATTTTTGACGTGTAAGTAGACAGAGAATTTACAAATGTAAAGTTGCTGAAAAATGTTTATAATTTGGATCAGTTTTATTTTCATGTAATATGGTTCTTTGGGGAATGCTATTTCTCTAGTGTACATGAAAATAATAATAGTAGTGGTTTTTGCTCTCAGAATTTGATTGCTGTTTATCCCAAAATGATCACAGATAAAGATAAGGAGGGAAAGGAAATAAGAGATATGAAGCCTGGTAAGATTTGAAATGAAACATCATTTTCTCTCTTAACTTTTGTGGATATTTTAAGAGATGAAATACTTATTGAGAAACACTAAGAAACTGTCAGTTCACCCAGCTCACATTCATGAAGGAATTATCTAGGCTTTTTCATTGACATTTAACAAAGAAGAAGGTAAAAGGAGGCAATAGCACACATTGAAATACAGAGAATCCTTTATAAATGTAACCTTTTAAGGGTTTTTGGACAGAGTAACTAAATAATAAGGAAGTTTCCCTTTAAGATATGGAACTGTAATGCATTCAGACTTTAGCTCAAAACACATATGCATAACACAGCAAATGGAATTTAAGAAAAGTCATTGACTGAATCAGGTTAATCTTTGTTAACAAAGGTAGATGTTCTTACTGAGGGAACTTGTTCTAAAATCGAATGGATTTTTCTAAAAAGAAAGATTAAATTATTCATACTTTCTACCTTGAATAGACAGATCTCAGGGTGGGAAGATTCCATAGGCCTGAAAGCACCAGATCATGAAAGGGAATATCCCCGCTGCTCACTCTCCATTTAGGACTTCTTCTCTAAACTAGATTTGCACTCTAAGTGACCATCTTCATTTTACACCCCCCCCATCCTTCTACAGCTTTTCTTTGTCTTATATTAAAATGCATGCCCTTTCAGAGTGTTTTATCCATTAATGTTTAGACAGTGCCTGGAACAGAGTAAATGTTTAATAAATTCAGTATCTGTCTTTCTGGAGTTTTGAGGGATAAACAAGTTCTAGGCTAATGTCATTGCCCTGTCAAAAAAAGAGACACATTATAGTATTTTCTACCTAGATGAGCTGGTGACTAAAGATGATGAAAGACTTTGACTTCTCATTAAAGAGTGAATACATGGAATTTAGCAGATTGACCTTTCCAGCACAATTAAAAAAAGTAGTGGTAAAAAAAAAATCTATGTGGCCTAATCTGGTCAGTTTTAGTCCTTCATTAAGCACTTTGGTCAACCTGGCAGCAGCAACTCAGTGGCAAGGCAACTTTCCAGCCTACACTGGCAGCAGCTGCCTAGTAATGGAATGGTCTGTTATACCATGTCAGGTAGCAACAGTGCAATGTCAAAATGACCCATACTACCTGCCTGGAAGCAGGACATAGTCTGGATTTTCTGTCTGGCATAACCCATAAACTGTGCCCAGAAGCCAAGCAACCTATATGATGCAGTCTATTGAGGGACTGAACCATTCAGCTAAGATGCAAAGTTCTTTGAAGAGTCAAGCCAAATAATCAGTGACTTGTCCATCACTAATGCTGTGTTCCCTAATGTACTTTACAATGATCATGTAAAGAAAGAAAGGACATTGAGACACTTCATTTACAGAACTATGACCTGCCTTTGTCAAAGGTGCTTTTTACTCATACACCTTACTAAGAACAAGATAAAAGAATTTTAGAAAGGATTCACTTTTCAGACTCCCTGTAAGTGTAATTCTTTACCTCTACACTATATGATAACCAAAGACCAAAACTGGATATTATTTCCAGAATCTTTTAACCTAGGCATCCCACTCTGAGTCTCTTTTCCTCCATCTTCATTTCCAAGCTCTTTAATCCGTTTATTGTCTTTCCCCTGTTCTACAAGTTTCTGTATATAACAAGAGCTCCTTATAATCACCAGTCTGGTAACTCCATCCAACTCCTTCTTTAAAGATCCAAGTACTGACCTTCTTTAAGAGAAGCTATTGAATGGATACAGTTGGATGAAATTGAAAAAAAAAGCTTCAAAGTGAGAATTGTGGTGTCTAGAGGGAAGGAGGCAAATATTTTCCCTTTCTTGACATAGTGAATGTTATTTTAGAAGTCCCCATTTTAGTATAAACAGGAATTCATTTATAACTTATATGTTTTACCTTCATTTATCCAACTTGAATAAGGACAAACAAAAGAGAGATAGTGTACTTTGTCTGGAGAACTTGAAGCCAATGACAGACTAGAAAATTAAGAAGTCTTTGTCATCTTTCTTTCAATATGACAAACTGCTCTCAAGGCCAGTGATCAACCAGATATAATCTCAGTATGAATGTGTGTTTTTTTTAATTCTATAAATAACTGTGGGAAATGTTATATTCAAAAGCCACGTGTCCCCTAGAGCCAATTTCTCCAAAGGCCTATTGATGTTTTTTTGTTTGTTTGTTTGTTTTGGCTTGTATGAATGGAATAAAGTCCTTTTTTGATTTGTATATTCAAGACTATAAATTATGAAGTTTCTTTCCACAGTATTAATAAACAGGAAAATGAATTAGAGTTCACAATGAGAGTAAAAGCAAATTTAGGTTTTTGAGATGCTGGGATAAAATAGAAAGTATGAAAGTAATGAACAAAGAGAAGTTCAAAAGTCATATTTCTAGATTTGCAAATTAGAATAGGATCCCAATTGAGAACTAGAATAAGCAGAGTCAGAACACAAAGTTTTTTGGCTTCTTGAACAAAGAAATTTCAATTGTAGCATGCTACCATGCTACTACTAACTATAATATGCTGCATATTTATGCTTGTCTAACTCTTCACTAAAGATAAAAACGATTGGAAAAGTCTAGTGGAAATGACTGAACCCTTTCATGCACAGTCCAACTGTCAGTTGTCTTGAAAAGTACAAATTTCATCCCCATGAAGAGTAATTCAATTCAAACACTAAGCACTCTTCATGTGCAACTAGCTAAGTAATTTCCCTTTCCTGTGCCTCAAAAGCTCCAGAAAAGTTTGGAATTATAAACAAACACATAAAACTTTTAGTGCCTCTTTTATCCCCTTTATTTGGTTTTTTTGAACCACAGTCCCAATCCTTTATGATCGACTTAAGTCACTAAAAATCAAAACATAAGAGACTTTCCACTTCCTTTTCCCCTTTATCCATGCATTGTTCAAGTTTATTTGTTGAATAATGAAAGAAAACACAAGGGAAGTTTTAATCTAGTTTTTAATTAAATCATTATATTTATTCCTGTTAAAGGTAACTCAACTATTTCATTTTTTTGGACTTCTTGTTTGACCACATTTAAATGAGTCCTCAGGACAAAATTTTCTTGATAGTTGCATCACTATATTTTATCCAGACATGTCACTCCATTGTTATAGGAAAGTTATAATGAGGAACTCTCTCTTTTTTTTATCAAGGAAGATTAGCAATGTTACCCAAATATATAAGCAGAGTTGTCAAGCTTGTGGCCCAGCAGGTAGCAATACAGTGGGTCATTAATTAGAATAAAATGTAACTGAAAATATTTAATTATATAAATAGAAATAAAATGCAGCATAAGGTACATATATACCTATATGTAGATGCATTAAGTAGTTAGATACAAGATTGTTTGAGAAGGAGGACACTAGCAGTTGGATGGGAATAGAAAAATGTTAATGTAAAAGTTAGAGCTTTTGAGGTAGAGAGAGAGCAGGTATTCATTTCAAAAATGAGAATTAGATGTTACAGAAACATAGAGGTGAAAGATAAAGTGTTTGGAGTGAGAAACAGTGAAAAGGCTAATTTAGCTAGAGCACAGTGTGTGGGAGAGTGACTAATATCCACTGAAACTAGAAAGATAAGTTGGAGCCTTCAGGCTCATTTGGGCAAGCACATGCTGCTCGCTATTTCTCTTGTAAGTTGCCATTTTCTGCTAAATATTTAGAGGAGTAGAAATTCTGTTCCTACCCTTGTCCACAGGAAAGAAAGTAAAAAAGTGTAGTGAGTATTTCAGATATTAAAATTACAGATGACAGGGTCTACGACTTTGGTTCCTTTGATAGGAGTCCATTGGTTGCAATTCAATCATTTATCAGGAATAACACTCAATCTCTGAAGTCAAATCAAACCATGCCCAAGTTTGTTTCCATGGCATATGATGTTCTCCAGATGAGTTGTAATTTTATTAAGACAATTGATATGAACCAATCCAGTTGATTAGAAAGTTCTTGTCATAAATCTCTCATTATATAAATATTTTCTATATGTGAATGAAGTGAGTAAAGAAATTAAAATCCAGGGAGAAAGAATATGACAAATATAAAACATGAGTGCCATTTGAAAGCCAATCAAATTATGACTCATGCACCCAGTTGAAGGTAGTTGCTATTCATTAATTCTAGCAATGAGAGAAGGGAGGTTTTCAGAATACTATGAACTACCCTGCTATTTTACTACTTAATTAGAAACTCTGTATGGAAGCAAATATAGTTTTCTACTCATCTTTTGGGGATATAGAAGTAAAAAGACAACATAGGACATGCCCAATGAACATCAGGTTTTCAGATAAGTCATACTACTTCTGGAGGTACCAGTCCTCCCTGAACACTCCATATACCCTGATAGTGCTTCTGAAGTGGGGGCCTGTTGAGCCCTTTTCAGGACTGCTTAAACCACCTTTGATGACCACCTGGCATTCAACTCTTATTTTTACACCCAGTAAACCATTTTTCCAGACAGAATAAATGAGATTGAAGGTGATCAACAGGTTTAAACCCAACATTGAGTAAGGGGAGTGTCTGCTCCAAACATTTAAAGATTTCTGTTGGCATAATGGCTGGATGAAAACAACTTGTTCTCCTAGCCACGCAGGTGGCTGAGGAAGGCAGTGTGAATCACTTAGATCTTGGTCAGACATGAGGAATGCCAAGGTCATCCAGTGCTTCCCAGGCCATTGCCACAGCCCTGACTTTGAATTTTCATTGGAGTTCCATTTCTTTGGAAGAGAGTGAGGATGACAACTTATTTTAACTCAACAATTCATACATAAGCAAAAGAGCACTCTATAACGTCATTAGTCCTCTTCAAAAATAAAGGACAAAGAACAACACCTCTGGATAATGATGAGTCAAATTTAGCTCACTGTATGCCTTTAGATATGTGTGACCAATTGGTATGAAATTCAAAAAAATTGAAAACTAATATTTTATGTTTAGAGATTGTTGGGAACATTGGACGAAAGGAAAAAGAAAATGCACAAGCATTTGATGATTGCACACTACATTATAAGATCATTAACAGTATCACAGATTAATGCAAAGGCAGAAAATAAATGTGTGTGTGTGTGTGTGTGTGTGTGTGTGTGCATGCATACACACACAGGAGAGAAAGAAATATTTGTAAAAACACTGGAGATTCAGAAAATTGTTGTAATTCTCCCAATTCACTTCCAACCCATAAAATAGCAGCCTGAAACAAATCCTGGTACTGCAGAGCCAGCAGAAAATGGGGTGAAACAATCTTTAGCCCAAGAAACTTGGAAAGTAAGCAAGTAAAGTCCATCTCATTTGACAGAAAGCACAGTATCACTCACAAGAATCCCCCATGGGTCTCAGGACAACCTCAGTACAGCATCTGGTAAACAGCCAGGACTAGCAGACTCTGGCATAAGAATACTGAAACAGTACCTCTTCCATCCTGGAAGCAAAGCTTAAATTTATAAAAAAAGGAAAAAGGCCAAAAAAAAGAAGAGTAAAAGCAACAATAAAAAAGGAATCTGATCACACAAACTTATTGTGGTTACAGGGAAGATCAAGACACAGATTAAGAAGAGAAAAACAATGTCAAAACACCTATGGACAAAGAAAAATGGAGATAACAGAAGCCTAGAAACAACTCATGGAAGAGCTCAAAAAGGAACTTAAAAATTATAGTAGAAGAATGGTAGAAGAAAAATTGGGAAAAGAAATGAAAGTGATGCAAAAGAATTATGGGGGGTGGAGAGTCAAGAACTGGGGAAAAAACTGCTTAAAAGGTAGAATTGGCCATATGAAGAGGAAATATAAAAATCAATTGAAAAAAACAACACCTTAAAAAAAGAAAAAATTGACCAAATTGAAAAGGAAATACAAAAGTTAAATGAGGAAAATAACTCCTTAAAAGTTAGAATAGAGCAAGTGAAAGATGATGATTCTATGAAATATCAAGAATCAATTAAATTCAAAAGAATAAATTACTGTATTAGAAAAAAAAACGAACTGGAAAATATATCCAGGAGAGACAATCCCAGAGTCATCAGACTACATGCATATCATAATCAAAAGAAAGACCAGGAAAACATCTTCAGTGAAAATTGTCCTGATATCCTGAAACCAGTGGGAAAAATAGACTTTAAAAAAATCCACCAATCAACTCAGGAAAGAAACTGCACAATAACAATTCCAAAGAGAGTCATGACAAAATTATGGAATCAGGTCAAGGGCAAAATTCTGCAAGTGTCCAGAAGGAAACAATTCTAGTATTAGGGAGCCACAATCAGGATTACACAGGACCTAGCAGCTGCAACATTAAAGAATCAGAGGTCAGGGAACATGATATTGCAAAATGAAAAGGGGCTAGGATTTTTTTTTTTTAAGCTTTTTATTTGTATAACATATGTATGGGTAGTTCCCCAACCTTGATCTTTACAAAGCTTTCCAATACAAATTTTACCCCCAGTCCCCTCCCCTCCCCCAGATGGCAGGAAGTCCACTACATGTTAATAATGTTGAAATGCTTGAGAGGTTATGCAAGAAAAATCCTATCTACAAGAAAAAAAGAGAATCAGAGAAAGGCAACACAATGCAAGCAAATGTCAATAGAGATCATGAAAATGTTACGTTGTGGTCCACATTTCATGTCCCTCTTTCTGGGTGCATATGGTTTTCTTCAGTGAACAACTGGAACTGGTTTGAGACAATTCTTTATTGCAGAGAGCCATGTCCATCAGAATTGATCATCATGTAATACTGTTGTTGCTGTGCATGATGATCTCCTGGTTCTGCTCACTTCACTCAGCATCAGTTCATGCAAGTCTCTCCAGGCCTCTCTGAAATCGTCCTGCTGGTCGTTTCTTACAGAACAATAATATTCCATAACATTCATATACCATAATTTATTCAGCCACTCTCCAATTGATGGGCATCCCTTCAGT
>JAJPUD010004096.1:66796-81479 GCA_023553655.1 Myrmecobius fasciatus
CTCTCTCTCTCTCTCTCTCTCTCTCTCTCTCTCTCTCTCTCTCTCTCACACACACACACACACACACACACACACACATACACACACCATAGAGAGACAGAGAAAGACCCATATACACTCAATGAACTTTAATAATTCTGTTAATCAATATAATATGCTTTATATGGCTGTGAAAATTTTTTATATTTTTCCCTGTTCCTTTCTAATGTTACAATTCATTCTCCTCTACATACATTGTGATCTCATGATACTGCTTCCCTTGCTGTTTTTTACACAAAGTACTTCATCTCCCAAATCCATATATTTTTATCTGCTCTTTCCCATGCCTTTCCCTCTGTGTTTCTGTTTCTGGGTTCCTTGGCTTCCTTCAAATCTTAGATAAATATCTTACCATCTTTAAGAAACTTTTCCTGGTCCACTTTAATATTATTGCCTTCCTTCAGGGATTAACATTCAATTTTCTTCTATATATCTTTTTGTTCATGTGTTTTCTCCCCTATTACAATGTGAATTCCTTGAGGGTAAAGAATGTTTTTGCCTTTCTTTATTTCTAAATTGTGTGGTACATAGAAAGAATTTAACAAATACTTATTGACTTGACTTATTTTCTAGACAAATACAAGTAAATGAAATTTACTCTCATAAGTAATAAAATTCATGGAGCTCATTTCCCCAAAAGATGCCACCCAAAGTCAACTTAAATGTGTTAAAGAACTACCTATATTTATGATTTTCTGATTATTATCCAGTGATAATTCATAAATTTATAAGATAAGACAAGTAAACAAATCACACATATATCATGAAAAATACAAATTCAATGTTCTAAGAATACTAAGGAGTAAGCAAAAATCAGCCACTTTTTATAAATAATGTTTTCTTGAGAGTAAATTGTAGATAGGGAAGAGAAAGAAAGAATAAGGAAGTAGGGGGTACAGGAATAGCAAGAGAGATAAAGGGACAATGAGTCATAAACAGGGAAAAGTCTCAGCTACCCTTTTCTCCCAAAGATTTTTTTTAATTGAAGGTCTTAAAGCAGAGAATAAATAAATGTTTCTTAGAAATACTATAAATATAATTTCTTTTTCTAAAAAGTACCTTATTTATGTCTTGTTGTCGGACTATATTTATTCTCCTTTCTCCCACTATTGAACTCTAGCTTTTAAAGAAGAAAAACTATTAAAAACAGATGACCAAAAAAAGAAAAAAGAAATGACAAAATGACAGAATTTGTTGTTATCTGCAATGTGTTTTATCCAAAGTCTCTCACCTTTTTATGAAAAGGAAATTTCTTTTTTTTCTTTCTTTTTGTAGAGAAGACTTTACTTAGATCAGATGTCTTTTTAGAAGTCCTTTCCAATTTTTAGATTCTATAATTTCATGATGTATATAAAGACCCTTCATGTATCTTTGGGAAATTTGTAAGAATGATGAATGTAATGGAAATAATTTTAACATATTTTACATGCAGTAGTGCTAAATGAATTCTTGATTCTTCCCATAATTATATTTTTAAATAATTGAAGGTCCTTGTGCAGGACACCAAACAACTAAGAAAATCCAAACATCTAAAAATACTGAATAATGGGAGAAACAGATAAAAGCAAAAAATAAATAGAGGGTACCAAATATTTGGAATTAAATTTGAATTTGCTCATTTAAGTTCATAAAAACCTTTGACAACAATAGTTTCATCTAGATAAATGGGGTAAGTCTGGTATATTTAATGTGTCAGATTGTCAAGAACCCCCACACAAAAAAGTCTTTATTCATTTTCCTGAAAAGCATTTCCCTGTGCATTGCTGATATTTGGCAAATGCAGCAGAAATGGAGAACATCATGAATAGCTGACCAAATCATTCCTGACAGGCAACCTCACCTCTGGAGACTAGGGATTCAGCTTTAACTGAGAGAATTAACAGTGTTGCTTTCTGTAACGTATAAACCTGCCCATAGCAGCAGCAATAAGACAACCTATCACATATGACATCTCCCTCAACAGATGTCTGGTGACCTGTTAACCCTGTTCCAAACCCAGACTGATTACCTTGAGGTGAAAAGTCCCAAATCTAATCAGTGATCCCTCAAGCTAGTCAGCCATCTGCACATGGTTAACATCTATTTGTTTTGAATTTGATGCGGTTTTCCCCCTATGTTTAGAGAATGGTGAAAATAATTAATCTAATGAAACATCAATGAAAATTTGCATTATTCTTTACTTTAAGAAAAGTGTATTGTTTGAAAATAATCTACAATTAAAAATATTATTTTAACAATCTTAGTAATTGTTGATTTTTTTAAAAAAAACTCTAGTCAAATATAAATATAAACTCCAGTGAAATGTAAGCTGTGAGTCACATGGTCAATGAGATGAATGAAATAGGAAGTCTAGATTTCTTTACCCTAACATTGCCTCTGACAGAAATAAACACACTGAAAGACTGTTTCCTTTATCAAGACTTCATATATTAGTCAGAATAGATGGAGGGCATTGATTCTATTTACAATTAACCAATTGGTTCTTATGAAAAATTGATTGTATGTTTATATGACACAGAAACTGATTGACTAAAAAATTAAAAGTTCAAATTTCAAAAGAATACTGTTAAAATGAGGTAGTAGTTTCAACACATTGGTATTATTAGTCATAAATGCACACATGGATAACTATGGGCATTAATATCATTATTAAAATAACAAATAAAAAATATTCATATATATATGTAATTTTCAGGAGAACATTAAGATCGTTCCTGAAATATGTTCCTGCAATATCTGGCTAACTAATTCTAGAAAAAGTAGGTTTGCATCACTTATGAGGAAAATGAGTTCCAGAGAGTTAAGGGTCAAAGTCAAAAAGAAAATGTAAAAGTACAAGGAATATTCTACCATGAATGTGAAGTATTGAATATAATGTTAGTTAGTTGATGCAATGCTTAGTTTTATTGAGTAAATTTATAAGGAGTAAATCATAGTGAGGGAGTGTATTAGA
Source organism: Myrmecobius fasciatus (assembly GCA_023553655.1). NCBI lineage: Eukaryota > Metazoa > Chordata > Mammalia > Dasyuromorphia > Myrmecobiidae > Myrmecobius > Myrmecobius fasciatus. The sequence goes on from JAJPUD010004096.1 coordinate 69,789, forward strand.
AAATAAAGATGACTTAGAAAAAATATATAATAAACTAAAAAAAGTTTAAATGATTCTAAACCATTAAGACCTCTAATTGGCGATCATAAATAATGAACATGAAGAAATTAAGCAAATCCAACACTAAAAATTATTGAAAAAAAATCCTTAAAAGAGATGAGAGGAGAAGAGAGCCGAATTTTGAAAAATGTGTAGGATTTAATTAGGTGATATTACTTGAGAAAGAATAATAGCATCAGTAAAGCATCAAAGAAACAATTATCATATAAATGGGAAGAAACAGCAACAAATTTTTTTTTTTTTGCATAATGGAGAAAATACTGGACTTAGAGTTAAGGAAACCTGAATATGACCCTGCCTGAAATTTTACTATCTCTATTATTTTTCCTATTTTAGCTTCAGGAAAAGTTATCCTTTTCTAGCCTTTATTTTATTTTTTAATTAAAAATATTTATTTTAAATTTTATTGACAAAAAGAGCATTTCCACAAAACAGCAGAAAATAAAAAAAAACATATTGTATGAAATTCTAAATCTCATTTTCAAGTTACTTGGTATTTAAAAGATATATAAAAATTTCTATGATTGACTTTCAAAGTTTTTCTGTTTTTCTATGTTTCCTTCTGCTGTTTTGTGCTTTTTAAAAATTTTATTATAGCATTCATTCATTCATTCATCTATTTATTTCTAAAATTCATTTTTAAAAATGGGACTTTAAGTTCTTCTCTGATTAGCCTCTCACCCCAAAATTGAGAAGTCAAGCAAAATAATACCAATTATACATATTAGTCATGCTGTAAAAAATAAATAAATAAAATCAAGAAAAAATAAAATGCAAGCTTTTATCTACACATAGAATTTATCAATTCTCTCTTTGGAGATGGATAGCATTTTCATTATGAGTCTTTTGGAATAGGCTTTAATTACTACTAGAGTAGCTAATTTTTTTATAGTCGACAATCTTTAAGTATTGTTGCTGCTGTGTACAGTGATCTTCTGGTTCTGCTTACTTCATTTTTCATCAGTTCATATAAGTTTTCACAAGATTTTCTGAAACCATCCCCCTTGTTATTTCTTATAGAAAAATAGTATTTTATCATCATATACCATTGTTAAGCAATTCCCCAAATAAGGGACATCCTTTCAATTTCGAGTTTATTTTTCATCACAGAAAGAGCTGCTATAAATAATTTTGCACCTTTCTTATTTCTCCACTCTCTTAGGAATTGGTTAATTGTTGCCTTTCATCCTCAAAGAGGAACAAAATTATATCACAATGTTAGAATTGAGTTACAGTGTGTCCAACTGTGGCTGATCAGATCAATAACAGCTCAGAAGGTTGTACCATAGGTCAGGTAAATGCCTTGTTTTTCTTATGTATAAAATAGAGTTGAATTAAATGATTTTGAAAATGTTCCCCATTATTAAGATTCTGATGGCGAAATGAGATATTTGAAAATGGAAACTTTGAGCAAGATGGATTGTGGGATGGAGAGCTCAGAGACAGACAAGCTGAAAAGTCTAACAATCCAAGAAAAATTGTGAGCAATATTGGGCATTGGTGGCAAAGCTAGGTTGTTATACTGGCCTAGTGATTACAAAAAAAACCCACAATTGGTTGGATCTCTTTGTGTTGGCTATATATGTCTCTACACTCTCAGTTTGGATTGCACTTGCATAGCAAATTATTAGTTCTCACACAGAAGTCCTTCTACTCACTGTAGACATGGACAAAGATGGACTATAAAAAGAAGTGGGGGGGGATCATTCAAATTCTATTTTGTTGCAAAATTACACATAACCCATTTGACTATTTTTTTTCTTTTTGAGTTTAAGAGGCTGATTAATTCTTTTGACATCTACCACAAAGTATGTTGAATCCTCAGGGTTTCAAGTATTCATTAATATTAGTGTTAAGGTTGTTCAAGATGAAGGTGCCCTTCTGAGAGGATATGTTTCAACAATAGGTTTGACAGGTGATTTTAAGATTGTGAGATTGAAAATTTATCCCACAGAGTAAAACTCAAGCAGACAACTAGCCATATACCTCTTCATAAAGTCCCTCTGTTCAAATGATACTGTTTTGACCTTGATTCTGAACATTCTTGCAAAAAAAATTACATTTTCTATGTGAAAGCCTTAGGATTATTAGCTTCCTTGTATTGTTTCATGGCTCTGTCTATAAATGGATTGACTTGACAATTTTCAGTTAATATCAACACAAACTTCAACAGCAGAATTCAGCCAAATGGCTAATTAATTTTATCTGCACTTTGTTAAATATGTTTATTTTTATTATTTGGTTAAACCATACATTTTCTTCACAACCCTTCTGTTTACTACTCACCACATCAGGCAAAGCATCCTTTGATCCCATCGTTTGAGATGTGGGACTAGATATAGGCACAGGATAAGAGGAACTTTTTGGTAAGGAGATGCTTTTGATCCTTCTTGGAGAAAAAATGAAATTCGGGTTGGCCTTTCCCCCCTCCTGAAAAATCAAATATAACCAACAATCCCAAGCTCCCAATCTGCCTTCTCTCATGTAAAATTGATTACAATATGTATGAGTTTGAAGCTTTCTAAGTCCACAAGAGATTGTCTGGACTTTCTTATGCTTGGATGTCTGAACAAAATTATTTGCTTCTCTAAAATATAGCTCTATAGCTGATTCTCTCTGCCTCCTTCCCTCCTTCCCTCTATCTTTCTCTCCCTCTCTTCTTGTCTCTGTCTCTATCTCTCTGTCTCTTTGTCTCTCTGTCTCTCTCTCTGTCTCTCTCTTTTTCTCTGTCTCTCTCTGTCGAGAGTCTTTGTCTCTGTTTCTTTCTCTGTCTCTGTTGTTCAAGATGAAGGTGCTCTTTCTGTTTCTCTGTCTCTCTCTGTCTCTTTCTGTCTTGGTCTCTCTCTGTCTCTCTGTCTGTCTCTGTCTTTCTCTGTCTCTGTCTCTCTCTGTCTCTGTCTCTCTGACTCTGTCTCTGTGTCTCTGTGTCTCTGTCTCAGTCTCTCTCTCTCTGTCTCTCTCTCTCTCTCTCTCTCTCTCTCTCTCTCTCTCCCTCTCTCTCTCTCTCTCTCTTTCAGCTTGGAGGCAGAAAAACCCCAAATTTAAATCCTGCTTTAGACAGTTACTAGCCGTGTAAACATGGGCAAATCAGAACTTCTGCTTGCTTTAGTTTCCCCATCCATAAAATGTAGACAGTAGTACCTACTTTTCAGGATTATAGGTATTTGTTGTGTATCAAATGAGATAATACTTGTAAAACACTTTATAATGCTTAAGGCACTTTATAAATATTAACTATTATTTGCTAGATAAGGACTTGAGCTATTCAAATTATTAAAGTCTAAACATGGTCTGTTAGGATGTTGGCAATTTTAGTTGTACTTAATAAATTTGCTATATCTTATGTAATCCTCTTGTTTTCTATTCTACTTTGTTATAGAAATACTTTTTAATTTTTTTAATTCAGAAAAAAATAAATATAAAAAGTGAAGAGGAGAGCTAGAATAAAGATAATGAGGAACTACAATTTTTCAAAATGATAAAATAATTTAAAATCTAATTGTGAAATATTTAACAAAACAGTAAAATGAGAGAGAGGAAGAGAAAGGGGAAGGAGAGGAAGAAGAACTAGAAGAAGAACAAGAAAAACAAGAAGAAGAATAAGAGAGAGAGAGAGAGAGAGAGAGAGAGAGAGAGAGAGAGAGAGAGAGAGAGAGAGAGAGAGAGAGAGAGAAGAGGGGAAGGGAGGGAGGGAGGGAAGGAGGGAAAGGCAGAGGGATACTGTATGGGTATGGCAGAAATGCCATTCCATTAGTTCAAAAAGATTTAGGGTACAAACAAGGATTATCAGAGTCATTTCATCTTTTTCCATAGATTTAGATATGGATCATTTTGATATGAATAGATTTGAGATCATTTAGTCTAATCCCCTCACTTTACAGATGAGGAAAACTGAGGCCTATTGATGTCGCATAAGTAGAAAATTGCAGAGCCCCAATTTGAAGTACACTCAAAGTCAGCCATATTTCTTCTTACATGGGCAGTTTTTTTTTTTTGGTGTGTAATTATTTAAAATTTAAATGATAAAATAAAAAAAATCAAAAGAAAGACAGAAAAACAAAACATCATATGCCCAGCAGAGCATCAGGAAGAATTCAAAATATGCAATAATAAATTTCTATTTCAAAAAAGCACATATACTAATAGGACATTGTATTTATAACTGCCCATCTTTTCTTTGCTTCCTTGCAGGTTTTCTTTCGCTCTCTGCTATGCACTTTTTATTTCATTTTTCCCCTTTCCTCACCCCATCCCCAAGCAGGCTGCAGTTAAGCACAGATATGTATACACACACACACACACACACACACAAACATACACACATATAAAAACAGTTATATATACATATGCACATATACATACATCTAAAACAACAATAATTGACATGATGTAGATTTCTCTCTTAATTGAATCTTATATTTAATTTTTCTGATATCAATGATTATTATCCTTTTTTCTAATAAATTCTTCTATGTATTGTTATTGTGTTTGCATTTTTCTTTTGTTTTTTGTTTGCATTTTTCTGGTTCCACATTGGATTTTCTATGACATTTTGGGACTATGTTCTTACTTATTCCATTTCTCTCTTCTTTGGTTCTTCTTTTTCTTAGTTCAGTGACTCCCAAATTAGCCTCTTTACAACAATAAAGTATTATTTGGAATGCACAATAAGCTTCTTGAGTAAGAAACATCCATCTATCTATACATATAGCCATACATCTTGAACATAGTCAGCTTTTTGTTCCTCTTCTTTAATCAAGGTTTTGTCACTTTGTATTAACACAGTCAAATAATACAGACATGAAATAGCCGTGCTATCAAAATTTAACTATATTAATCTCTAATTTTCTTCTGTAGAGAATAGCCAAAAGTGGACAACAAATGCCAATCACAAAGAAACAAAAGATTAGGCTTATCCATAAAATGCATGAATAGTATATGCATATGTAATATAAACACGTTTGGACATATGAATACAAATTTGTCAATACAGCTCTTTAAAATGATAATTCCTTTTTAAGAATCCATAATTTATGGCAAAGAGGCAGTGGATATTTATAATGTACCATAAGTGATAATGAACACTAGGTTTTTTCCCCCCTCTTCCATTCTTTTTGCCAGTCTTGCAAATTTGCTTCACTTAAAAAGCATTTTGCTACAAAAGAAAGTGCTCTTCTGGTGCCTTTGCCAAAGTAATTGATATCATTGTGCTACTTCTGAGCATTACCAAGCTCAAACTGATGGAGCTTATACTATGAAATGTGGAGTACATTTTGGGTTAGCAAGAATTTATTAGTTTAAAAACTAGAATTACAAATTTTCAAAAATTTCCCCCATCAAGTCCTGAGATAGATATAGATAAATGTATATATAGATAGATAATAGATAAATATATGGATTTAGTGAAGGATATTTAATTTATAAATGAATCATTCATCTTAGCTGTGAACAAACAAAAGAGTAGATGGATGAACCAAAGGAGATTGGTAAATATTTAATTTGTTTGCTCTCTGAAATATTTCTTTCAACATGACTGGTAACAGGTTCCTTAATTTAAATACCTGGTCCTTTCTCAATTGAGAAACTGAAATTAATATTGTTTCTATTTTGTTAACCAAATTTTCAAAGAAAATTGTTTTAAAGAAAAAGCCAGATTTTGTCATGAAAAAACAAAACTATGGGTTTTGGTTTATGTTTTCAAAAATTTTATTCTGCCAGGCAAGTACCAAGTACCATTAATCCTTTTTTTACAAGATCAAATTCTATGATTCTGCCAGATTTTGTTTGAATGGATGAATATGGAGTCTTAAACTAATTAATTAATAAGGGCTGCATCCTAAAGCAACCCCATTTCAAAAACTCCTTGCTTCAAAAACAGCTTCATATCTTCTGGTGTCTGGTTCACTGATCCCATCTTATAACCTTTCATATCTATTTTTATGAATTTACTGAATTCTGTGTAGCTCTTCTTTGAATTACACTTTCCATTACTGTTCAAAATATGTGTACTTCCTTACTATTAGGTCCCATATACTTCCTTGACTCACAGCCCAACTTCTGATCCAGTCAGATTGGGGTTTTACCCATATCCATACAACAGTAGGATATATTCTTATGAGTCTATTAGAAGTTCAGAGCACTTTTTCTTCAACTATTTTGACATGTGATAAATAACATTGTTAATTAAAAAATTAAGGTATGGATAAAGCTTTCTTCATAACAAATTTCTGGGAAGAGCAGTAGAAGTACTACCAACCCATTTCAAAGATGAGAAAGTAACATGGCTCAATGTCATACAATAAAAAGCACTTCCTACTCCAAGTTCCTCACTTTTCCAGACATTTCTGATCCTGCCTCCTTCCTTTTGCATAAGCTTTCTTTATCTGGTCATACTCTCACTTCCATAGTTGAGAAGCCTTATTTCTTTTCAAGGCTCTAATCCAAAGAAATATCATATAAGAAGTCCTTCATCATTATCCCAGCTGTTACTGTTCTTTCTCCCATTATTTTGTGTTTAGTTGACATATTTGTCTGTTTATTTTGCTTCTTTCCAGTAGAATAATTGGTTCTTGAACACTATTTACTTTTTGTCTTTGCATTCTCAGGACTTAATACAGGATGTGCCATATGGTAGAAACTTAATGTTTGTGGGATTTAATGAATTGAAAGCACCTTTGTTTTGTCTTCTTCCATCATCTCCCTTTCTAGTTATTTGTTCATTTACACTCCATGTTCTTAACCTTTGAATATGTGTTTATATATATACACATATGAATCTCAGATTTAACAGCATGCTTGATACATGACAAGCATTGAGTAAATATTATTTTTCCCATTAATTCAGTCATTTTTATATATTCATTAATAAATTAAAGCAAAGTGGCATATGGTCCCAATTTAAGAATAAGCCATTAATAGAAAGAAAAATAAATAACATTTATATGCCCTTTACAATATGCCAAATTCCTAATACCATTTCTCTCAGAGTAATTCAGAACAAGCTCTTATTTTACCAGCCTTAAATGGCAGGAAAGTTAAGCTCAGGGAGAATAAAGACTTGCTCATGGTCTTGTAACTACCAAGTGTCAAAGTGTGGGTTATGAATCCTTAGTTCATATGCAACACTTTATCCATTATACCATATTGCCAAGATATAGCTTGCAATACACACACACACACACACACACACACACTGTGTTCTCCAGTTTTTCTCATGAGAATGATTCCTATAAACTCTAGTCTTTAAAAAGATAGTGTCTTCACTATAACCTTTCTTAAGAGTAAAGGAAGCCTGGTATATCTGGGGAAGCTGACTATATATTCTCATCAAATGTGTTCTGATGCAAAGTAGCCAAGATGATACTGCATTATGGTAATTTCTCTTTGAGTTTCTTAATTTAAATTCCTTATTTGATCTAATAAATTTTATATCCATTAAAATTTACATAATAGAATAGGTCCAGGTGACTGTAACTTTAAAAATGTGTCAGGTGTCAAAACAGTGAGCCTTCTATATACAAGAAACACTGATTATGTTCTGGAGTCTATCAATTCTTTTGTGTGTTTCTAGAAAATAAATGGTGGAACATGGGTGAATGCGAAATTCATTATTCATTCAATAAATATTCATCAATCTGCTATATGCAATAGGTAGAGCTAGAAACAATAGGGGATATGAAAATAGTATCTCTTTCATTATTTGTTGCTTACATTCCCAGTGCTTTCATCTTAGTATAGACCTAACCATCACCTGCCTGGTCTATTGTGATTGTCTCCTAACAGGTTTTTCTGTTTCACTTGCTGATCTCTCTAAACTCATCTCTATGCTATTACTTGTTTAAACTTTGCGTAGTATGATGATTATCTAACTCTTGTTCTCTGTATCCTTCATTGACTCTCTGATACTGTCAGAAGAAATGCCACTCTTATTCTGACAAGTAAAGCCTTCTTTTTTTTATTAATACTTTTTATTTTCAAAACATATTTATGGGTAATTCCTAAACATTAACCCTTACAAAGCTTTCTGTTACCAATTTTCCCCCCCTACTCCCCACCCCTCCCCTAGATGGCAGGATATCCACTACATGATAATTATGTTAGAATACTTAAGAAATTGAATATATGTATAGTTATTTCATCATTTTTTGCACAGGAGAAATCATAACTACATGAAAGAATAATCTGATAAAGGAAATACAATGCAAGCAAACCTCAATAGAGAGCATGAAAATGATATGTTGTGGTCCACATTTCACATCCCTCTCTCTGGGTGTATATGGCCTTCTTCACTGAACAATTGGAACTGGTTTGAAGCATTTCATTGTTGAAGAAAGTGATGTCCATTAGAACTGATCCTCATATACTATTGTTGCTGCCGTGTATAATGATCTCCTGGTTCTGCTCACTTCACTGAGCATTAGTTCATGCGAGTCTCTCCAGGCCTCTCTGAAATCGTCCTGCTGGTCGTTTCTTACAGAGCAATAATATTCCATAACATTCATATACCATAATTTATTCAGCCACTCTACAATTGATGGGCATCCTTTCAGTTTCCAGTTTCTAGCCACTGCAAAAAGGGCTGCCACAAACATTCTTGCACATGTGGGGCCCTTTCCTTCTCTTATGATTTCTTTGGGATATAAGCCCAATAGAAACACTGCTGGGTCAAGGTAAAGCCTTCTTAAAAACCTTTCACAAACATCTTTTCATGACCATCTTCTCTGAATATAGTATATACCAGCCAAATCCTTCTTAAAGGCCCAGGGTTTTCTCCCTTCCTTATTCTTATTTGCTCTTTCCTTATGTCCAAAATGCTCTACCATTCCCACCTTCATTTCTCTAATCTCCATCTGCCAAAATGTTATTCAATTTTCAAATTTTTTTGGCTAAAAGACAGCAATAGGGTAGGCCTTAAAAAAGACTTTATTTTAACCCTACACATTGATCATATATTAAAGAATAATTATTTACAAACCATTCATATCTCCTTAATAGAATGTAAGCTCTCTGGGACAAAATGCAATATTTTCCACAGGACTTAATATATGGTAAATATGTAAGAAATATTTGTGGAATTGAATTGAATTGAAGGGTTTTTGCTTTTGAAGAGCTTAGCATTTGTTTGGAAAGGATAAAAGCATAGAATTACCCTGAGACTTTTGGGAGACATTTTATATGCAAAATAAATACAAAGTAATATGGAGGGGGATTAGCAGACAACAAGACTTCATGCATAACATGGAATTTAAATCAAAATTTAAAAGAAACTAGAGAGTTAGATTGGGAAAAATGTATTTACTAAACAGAGGAGTCTGTGCTTGCTATTAAAAGTAATAAGTCATTGGAGTTAATAAGTATGAAAACTTGGTCTTGCTATTTACATGCCAGAAAGTTCATAAGTAATGATTTTTTAATCAAAGATACACTTAGAATGATATAGTATATCAAGATCAAATTGTGGAATTTCTTTATTCAAGCATTTAACTGGAATGTGATGTGCTTATTGCTGAGTTTTTCTTTCTTGCCTACTTAAGTGCTGGCTGTGGAGGTGGAGCCAAGGTGCCAGAGTAAAGTCAGGAAACTGCTCAATCTCTCCCAATTTCTCTCAAAAACCACATGGAACCAAGCCTCAGAGTGATGGAAGGAAACCGCCCTCCAGCTCAAGATGACCTGGAAAACTTCAAGAAAGATCAGTCTCCCTGGGGGAGAAAGGGTGTTCAGCCCAGGTCAGACAGACTCTGGGAAAGCTGGTGAGAGGGTCTTTCTCGCAGCAAATCAGCACCTAAGACCCTCAGTCCTGGCTCAGGAGAGGAGCACAGCAGGGGGCAGCCTCCAGTGCCAGCTCAGAAGGCAAACTCTAGGAAACCATGAACAGAGCAGGCAAAGCTGCAAACAAGAGGGGGCGCTGTGCCCACAGCCAAGGCTCAGAGATGCACAGGAAGCTTGGACAGCGCCCCCTTTAGCCCAGGAGCAGAGCTTGACCATAAAAGTAGAAAAAGAGGAAATAACAAAAGAAAAGTAAATAAAATGAGCAAGAAAAAGAAAAGAACCTTGACCATAGAAAGCTATTCAAAACACCAACTCAGATGAAGACTAAATGTCCACAGAAAAACGTTCAAAGAGTGTGATAAATTGGCCAAAAGCCCAAAGAGGCTTCTTGGAATGCTCATAAAAAAAAAAAAACTTTAAAAGGCAAATAAGAGAGGTAGAAGAAAAAATGAGAAAGGAAATGAGAGATAGGCATGAGAGAACCAACAGCTTGGAAAAGGAAGGCAATTCCTTTTTTGTTTTATTAAAGCTTTTGATTTATAAAACATATGCATGGATAATTTTTCAACATTGACCCTTGCAAAACCTTTTGTTCCAAAATTTCCCCTCACCCCTTCTCTAAATGGCAAGTAATCCAACATATGTTAAACATGATAAAATATATGTTAAATCCAATATGTGTATACATATTTATACAATTATGTTGCTGCACAAGAAAAATTACATCAAAAAGGAAAAAATGAGAAAGAAAACAAAATGCAAGCAAACAACAAATAAGAGTGAAAATGTGTTGTAGTTCACATTCAGTTCCTACAGTCCTCTCTCTGGGTGTCGAGGTTTCTCTTCATCACAAGATCATTGGAACTGTCCTCAATCATTTCATTGTTGAAAAGAGCCAGGTCCATTAGAATTTATCACCATGTAATGTTGTTGCCGTGTACAATGATTTCCTGGTTCTGCTCATTTCACTTAGCATCAGTCTCTCCAGGCATCTCTGAAATCATCCCCCTGATCATTTCTTATAGAACAATAATATTCCATAACATTCATATGCCATAATTTATTCAGCCATTTTCCAACTGATGAGTATCCACTCAGTTTCCAGTTTCTTGCCACTACAAAAAGGGCTGCCACAAACATTTTAAGGCAATTCCTTAAAAAAATACAATTGGAAAATGTATTTTTGTTTGCAAAATGCAAAAACTTTCAAAAGTAGAATTAGTCAAATAGAAAAAGACTTATAAAAGTTAACTAAAGAAAATAAGATGTTAAAAAGTAGGATGGGTTAAATGGAAGCTAATGACTGTATGAGGCATCAAGAATCAGCCAAACAAACTAAAAAGAGTGAAAAAAAATGGAAAATATTTCATTTGACAAACAACTGACCTGGAAAACAGATAGAGAAGAGACAATTTAAAAATTATTGGTCTACCTGAAGGCCATGACTAAAAAAAGAGAAATAACATTCTTCAAGAGATCATCAATGAAAACTATCCCAATATTCTGAAAACAGGGAGAAATAGTCATTGAAAGAATCCAACAATCACCTTTGGAAAGAGATCCCACAAGGAAAAGCCCAAGAAATATTGTGCAAAACTACAGAACTACAATCTCAAGGAAAAAAATACTTCAAATTTCCAGACAAAAACAATTCAAATACCAGGTAGCAAAAATCAGGATTACCCAGAATCTGGCAGCTTCTACAATAAAGAATTGGAGGGCTTACAATATCATCTTCTTAGACATAAAATGATCTGGAGTTACAACCGAGAATTAATTATTCACCACGATTGAGAATCATCTTTCTAGGGAGAAGATGAATCTTCAATGAAGTAAGAGACTTTCAATCATTTCTATTGAAAA